>JAEIIF010054617.1:0-20317 GCA_018874455.1 Drosophila trapezifrons
AAGCTTCTAATGAAAACTCTAATTAATGAAGTTTTTAATACAGTATCATAACACCATAAAGCTTAAAAATAATAATAAACAGAGCACAAAATTAATTATACAGAGTTTCAGATGAAGGTAAACTTTACTAAGAATTTAAATAAAAAACTTTTAAACAGAAAATTAGTTAAACTGAAAGCAAAATTGTGTTTTTTCAGTTTTTATTGGTTACTATTCAATAAAAGTTCATGGATATAGTAAAATTAGCATTAATATTCATTTAACAGTTTAAGGATTAAATTAAATATATTCACCTCAACATCCAGTGAGTAAGAAGTAAATTTATCAATTAAAAGACACACAAAGATTCGTTTTAAAAGTGAGATTTGAGATTAACGGACTTTTTGGATATAATAAATAATAATATCTACTTTAACTCCTCTTGGAATTCATAAGATATGTTCTATAACAAAAAGTAGCTTAGATATTAGCTCACACTTTGTAGAAGATAAACTCTAATTTGGAATAAGCCCTCTTAAATACGAGAATAATTACATTCTTCTATAGAATTTATCTACAATTCAAGCACATATAATTCCGTAACTTTCCTTCCACTGCAACTGTACCCATCTCTAGACACATTTTCGTCATTCAGCTTTCTTCTGCACAATTTTCACTCACGCAAAGAAATTTGACAAACAGAAGCACCGCAAAACCGATGTCCCAACGCCCCATTCCATGCAATTGCATGGCATCCACGCAGCCACATGACCATATCGTTCTAGCTCAGACATTTTTGGCCACACTTTGCCGGTGTAGACGAAAATTTTAATGCATTTGCCATGATTTGGCGCATAATAAATTATAACCATGCTCGTGTGTGTGTGTGTGTGTGTGGATGGGTGCGGTTGCCAGGGAGCCGGGTGGAAAATATACATACTCTTATGTGGAGAAGCACCTGACGGATTTAAATTTTATCATGAGCTCAACTGCCGTTGACTGACTGTCTGTCTGGCCGCAATCCCGCCCAGTTTTCCAGCTCCCATCCGAGCCATTACTCGGTGGCATCTTTTGAGTTTGCCTTGGTAGAAATAGTTTTTGTTGTCCTGCTGTGTGTGTGTGTGTGTTAATGCTTTAAGTATTTAAGCTTTTAATGCCTTACATTCTTCTGAGTCACACACATTTCCCAGGATTTATACATATATATATTATATTTTTTGGGTACAATTGCATTATGTCCCGGGGCAGAGACAGAGAGATTGAATTGAATAAACTTTGCAGGTAGCTTCTTTCTCTGTCTGAAAAGTCCAGAGCGAAAGGCACTCCGAATATTTCGCATTTACATCAACGTACAACTTTTTTGCTAAATGACAGAAATATCCCTTTAATGAAATTACACAATTATGCAGGCAAAGTATTAAAATTAATATTAATAAATCGCAAATGAATGTTATGAAAATGTTGATAATTTCCATAATTCCACATGGCAAAATTCCGGGGAATAATTTATGTTAAAAGGGTCAGCGAGGAGAGAAAAGGGTTAGCGCCAGTGACAGCACATTAGCCGCCGCAAAAAAAAGACATCGTTTTGACCAGTCCGGGAGTTTATCTTTCCCTCTGCATTTGCCTGGCTGTAATTAATCACAATTTGCGGATACACAAATTGTCGCAGTAAAAGTCACATTTCTTACCCTAAAAGAAAAAAAATAAAGAAAAAATAAGGGGGCAGCAGAAAAATACGAGCAAATACGGCGGAGGCGAGCCGGGGCGAGCCGAACGAGGCAATGAGACAACAAATAAAGCCAGCAGCCACCGAAAATGGGGCCAGAATAAAGTCGAGCTAAAAGAAATCAAATAGAAAAGAGAAAGCAGGGCCAGAGAAAAAAACGGGCTGCACTTCCGCTGCAGAGTTTCCGGTTTTGGCCATGGCTGCCGCTGCTGCTGATGCTGCTCCTCGAAACTTCTTCGTGGTGGCGCAGTCAAATAAATTGCGCTCTCAAATGGAAATGCAACCCAGACTCAACTATTTGTCTCACTAAAAATGGCGAGACCATTTGCCAGCCCGAGCCCCGGCCCCAGCCTCTGGCCTAGCCCCAATCCATCCTCCAGTCCGTGCTCAATCATGGCTTCGTCATGTCCGAAGGGCAGGCAGTGAGAAATCTCAAAAGGATGTCGTTGGCATTGTTTGCCTTTGACTGCGCACTTTCTGGTGCCATCATCCTTCGCTGGTCCCGCCGTCTTAACAAAAGTCAATGGCAATTAAGCAGCCGTCGCGTCCCTCAGCTGACGCAGTGCGATCTGGATTCCGGAGTGGAAGCCAAAATTCAAAAGCCAAAACCCACATCGATGGCCGAAAGTTTGTCGCAAAGATGTCGCAAAAACCAGGCCAAATTACTTTGAGTGGGCCCACCAGACGTATGAGTAATGTTGGCGAATGTAAGGGATGAATGCTAGATAGAATGTTTTGGTTTGTAAAATGTACTTTAAACTACTTAAATTTAATAGAAATATCGCTCTAAGTTCATTAATATTTAATAACATTTTTAAAACATTTTACAAACCCCTCTGATATTACTTATTTTTTAATTTATATAGGAGCTTTCCTTAAAAGATTATAAAGACTACTGTAAATCAATAATATTATCTAAAAAAATACTAGAAATCGAAATTATATCTCTATAAAGACTAAACGGTTTATAAATCATTCATAAATACAAATCCCATTTAAAATTAAATCGAATACTTAATTGGCCAAGTGATATATTCCTTTCAACGTCTGAACCCCATATCAATTCAAGAACTCCCCAGGCACAAAAACTATTTTACGCCCTCCATTAGCTAGCTTAACATTCGTACAATGCCGATTCCCCTTCCTGCCAGATTCATCCCGAAATCCCGCCCAAAAGGATTCTTTCCGCCAACAACCCCATTTCAATTTTAAATGACAAAGTTATGGAATGCCCCTGCCACCCAGCACAAGATCCTAATAAGAGAGTTTCGGAGCAACAGACAGCTAAATGTTTCCCTTGAAACCGGATGTGAAAGCCCAGAGAGTGTGTGTGTGTGTGTGTATATTGAGGTTGCATTTTAAACAATGAATATTGCACATGAGAGAGTGTGTGTGTGTGTGTTTGTCAGGGGGTGTGAGTGTGTGCTTTGGTGGGCTTCCTTTAACCTTTTTATGACTGACCCAGCCAAAAACCGCTGGGACAAAAAGGGGGTTAAGGGGGGCCAGTCTGACCATTGCACGAAAAATTAGAATTGCTAATGTTTGCGGTAAAAATGTTGCTCCCCCCTGTATGTGTCAGTATGCGGGGGGTATGTATGTGTGTGTGTGCATGGTGTGTGTGTGTCGCGATGTTTGTGTTGGCCAGTTTAGTTTTGACTCGGCTTGCAGAAGCATGAAATTAATTTAAATTTTGCGCACTTGGCTAATTTCTTTTGGCCTCGAAATGAAGCACAGAAAACTGGAAAAACCAGACGAAAACTGAGTAAAAAATAAGAATATTTTGTAGTTGAGTGTCACGACCATGGAATACCCGCAACAAGAGTTAACCAAAAATTATTGCATACTTTCAGGCATCAATTACAAAAGGGCTAAAAATATGCAATTTAAGATATTAGACACGAATTTAATTTTTTTGTTAGAGAATTGTAATGTTGTAGCCTACTTTTAGGCCCAGCTAAAATTATTTTCAAACCAACTCTCCGAGATTTTATTTTCCCTTCAAGATTTTAATTTCTATAAACCATAAAGGCAGTTGAAATATATTTTCTGATACCAACATGTTCAACCGGATAAAGAAAAATAAAACGCTAGTAAGTAACATATGAAGTGAGACCCGCTTTCCTGTTCCATTTGGACCAGTACAGTATACCCTTTTGCCACCACGAGTAGCGGGTATAAANTGGCGGGGGGGGGGGGTGCACAAAAAAGAGCGGAATGAAAGCGGCGACTCTTTCCGAGATAATAGTTTTAATAGTCCCTTGAGCGGCCTTAAAAATGTATGCGCCGCGTTATGAGCAAAGAAACGCTGCGATAACTGGCAACTGTGAACCGAGAAGGTCCTGGGGGCTTGGTCCTGCGAAGGGGGATGTTCTCCAAAGTGCGGCGGATGGGTGACCCCTCCTTGGACCTTTTGGACCCCGGCTTTATGCTTCGTTTGTATGCAAAATCGTTTTACATTTTCGCTTCATTTCAACTCACCTGGCGCCATTTCGTTCTGGGCAGTTTCTTTGGGGGATTGCGGTCCTCGCCGGCAGTGAGAGTGAGTGGGATCCGTGGAGTGTAATCTATGATTAGCCGGGAATGTAACGAAAGGTAAGCGCCAGTCTCCGTGGGCTTGAACTTTCCAATTTATGCTTGCTATTGATATTTTATGTTAATTTTGAGCAACATTTTCCTACATTTTTTTCGATTAAATAATGCGGATACAGTTGAGTTTCGTTGGGATTTAAATAATATGCATTACAAGGACTTTTTCTTGTTGGGTTTATTTCTGTAAATAAAAAGTTTTTTATTTCTTAAGCGAGGAGAATTTCTAACTTGGGAGGGAGTTTTTTTAATTCTACAGAATTTCATAGGATTGGAAATGGCATGGGAAAAGAAAGGTAACTTGTAGGTCTCAGTTACTTCTTAATAATGGGATATATGTAGGTGTTATATATATTTTAGAATGCAAATATTTTTGGAAGAAAGATAATTAACTTATAGAAGTTTCCTTAGTTGTAGGATAGCGAATATTTTTTGATGATGAAAGGTTAATTATAAACCTCGAAGTTACTCGTTAAGAGTGGGATTATTATTTATATTTTTGAAAGAAATTATTATTGCAAGAAAGAGAGCTAACTTATAGTAATTTCTCATTAATAATATAAATTTAAAAATCGATTATATTCTTAATAAATTTTTCTATACAAAAGTAAAGAAATAATAATATAAAAAGCAAGTAAAAATTAAATATATTCAAAATCAAGTTTTATTCCATTTTAAAGCATTTCCTTTTGCTTTTTCCCAGAATTTTCCCTCCAAAATTCATCAACATGAAAATCGAGCACCGATGAGAAAACATTTGACGAGAGGGAAATCCCCTAGCACCTGTGTGTGTGTGTGTGTGTGTGCTAGGGAGCCCCTTCAAAATCGTGCAAAGTCAAACAACACTTCCAATTAATCAAAACCCATAACATCGCACAGTGCCAGCTATTCGTATGCAAACATGCATATCATATGGGGATACAGGCCTGGGCCAAACTAGCCCCGATTTCGGGGCGAGAGGCTCCAAGGATTCACGGCAGGACAGGGCAGGGCAGGCAGTCTGGCGATGGCAAAGCATTAAGTATGCGTTTTAATTAACTTTTGATGGCTGGACCCGAGTTTTCAGCTGCTGGGGAGCGCAGCAGGCGGCAGATGGCGACACTGAGCAACAGGACAGCCGAAAAACTTTTCCAAGCTGCCAGCAATAAAATACGAGAAAAAAATCAAGAAGAGAATCCCTGCTCAGTGTGTTTTATTAAATATTAATGCTGTTTTGAGAGGCCAAAAGCCGGCAACACTCGCCTCCTTTGCAGATTTAGCGGGCTCCGAAAAAATGTGGATCCTGACCGGGATGCGCATGCCTGAGAGCCATTGTCTTCAAACCAGGTTCGGTTCCGGCGACTGCGCTCCTCCAAAAGCCGGGGAAGGTCTCCGGATGGGAGAGCCTACTACGCCAAAGGCTCAACAACTGAATTCGGTATACACACGCAGTCCAGGAAGAAAAAAAAAAAAAAAAGGATAAGAGCAGGCGCTCGGTACTATTGTGTGGGTGGCGGCGCTGCATTTGTGAACAGCTGTTGCCGCTCTGTCTCTCTCTCTGGCTCTCTTTCTCTCTCTTTCTCAGTGACGTCAAGTCAAGTGGCTCTCCTGCCTTTAATTAGTCAAGACATCATCGTCCTTATCATCGCTATCATCATTATCATCGCCGCTGACCGCTCGCTGCGTGGCAATTATCGTAATTTAAGCAGCCCATTAATAAGCCAGCCACAATATTTGTCTATTCATTGGCCGAAATCGGAGGAGTCCGAAAGTCGAGATTTCGCCAGACAAACTATGAATATATATTCCGTGTATAACCGTAAATGAAGGCGGCTTTCAATTAAATGAGCTCTAGCTCCCGGCATAAATCACGCATCCGCCACGTGGCCCCAGCTAGGATTGGTATGGATTGGCCTGGAGTGGGTGGAGTGGTGGAAAGTCGTGGGTGCTCTATTAATTTTAGCACTGTCACTTGCCACGGCTGCTCTCTTGTATTAATGGACCTCAAAAGCAATTCGAGATGAACTATTACAAATGTCTGGGATGGAAAAGGGGAGTTAAATCGCGTCCAAATGCTGGAGGGTTTTAGTAATAAATGGGTCGTGCCGTTTCTAGATAAATTCAAAAGCAAACTAAGGAATATTTCCTTGAATTTATGCATTTAAGCCCACTATTGTGGACTTTCCATTCATTGTAATAATCATTCAACAATATAAAGGTTTAATAAGATATCTTTACAAAGTTTTAATTAGAAATTATTAATTTATTCTGGAAGCTTTTAAATCGGAGATCCTATTCATAAACCAAAAGAGCTTCCCGCCTTTCCCTCCCTCGAAATAGAGACATCTTCGCATCGTTTGTCACGTTTTGAGCAAACGAAATTAAATCAAAATCGTCCCGCAACACTCATCCGCCCCGATGGCCCACGGCTCATAAAGCGATGCAAAAACCCCAAGCAAAACGACATCAAATATGCCAGCTCCAAATGGGCAGAAGAAGCTGCAGTCGGATCTGTGTATATATAGGATAAATATATATATATATATATCTGGCTCTACAACAGATTGCAGCCGGGATGCGGGACACATAGAGGCACCGAGAGGCGACAGGGACAGATAGATGAACGGAATGGATGGATGGATGCGAATGATTTATGCACAAACTCTAATTAAACTGTTGACTCAGGCAAATGAAACATGCGGTGATGTGTTATTAACACCAAAAGCACTTAAAATGTTTAAATAGCAATTTTGCCAGAGACCAGCCCAGACTATCGTCCGCCCAACCGATTTATGGCCCCATAATTACAACAACCACACAGGAGGAGATGTGCAGACGGTGCTGGAGGTGGAGCCTTTGAGTTGGATGACAAGTCAAATAGAAGGCAGAGGACAGAGGACAGACGGCAGACGGACAGGTCGCATGAATTATCTATGCCCATAAAGTGGGATTTGCCAGGTCTTAAGCTGTGTTTAATTAAACGATTTTCATTTGCCGATAATGGCTAAAGAAAATTTTAAATTTCCCCCATTCGGCGGAGGTTGTAATTGCGAGTTAACTCGGCGAATTACGTATACGTCATGTTGTAATGAATCCCGCAACCGGGCAAACCACTCAGCTCGGCTTCACTCGGTTCTCTCTCTCTCTCACTCGCTTTCCTTTCCATCCTGTGTCTTTCATCCAGCTTCCCAGCTTCAGCTATGGCTCCAGCCCATGGCCAACCCCACCATCATCATCCATCCATTTGTCCATCCATCCGCCTTGGCTGCTCTGATTATATTGAATGGAGCGCAAATTGCGAACAGGCTGAAGTCGGCAAAGCCGTTGCAGCCATACAACTTATTCATGAAAAATGAAATGAAATTAATTGCAAATATGAAAACTTTATTAAGCGAATTTATAGCTGCACAGCACAGCACAGGACAGGACAGAGGCGGCGTGTCTTTAACCGGGACTGCCAGGTTCGGGGCAATGAAGTTGGGAAAATTCCCCATAATAAACCCAGTGAAGACATAAAACGAAAGTAAATCTCAGCTTTATGATTTAAACTAATCATTTCCTTAAGCCCGGAAAAATCCCGAAAAAGGGGTTGAACTGACGTCATGAAAATGAAAAAAATTACAAATTATATTGTTGCTTTGCTCAGGACTTTCATGACAATGGAGATAGCGTTTTAATGGAAAGCTGACAAAAGGATTTGAACGCAGGGGTGAAAATAAAAGATGCAAATTAGGGTGAGACGAAAGGTTGTTATCGGTATTCGGTAAGAAGATTTTCTAAGAAAGGGATTATAGTTAAATTTAGATTTTCTATGAATTAATTTGGACTGCGCTATTATAGTTAATAAATTACATTAATTAATGAAAGCTGGGGTAGGGATTTATTGATTGAAAACTGATGACATAAATAATGTAAAATTAAGTTAAAATACTGTAAGGCCCTTATAAAAGTCTAGGTTCACTCAACTTCCCTTTTTACTGAGTCAGCAAAATGCTGGCTTCTCTATTTCAACCAGCGACATTTCTCAAGACAAATTGGACACAATTCTCTGGCAATTAAGACAAAAATAATCAGTTAAAGCCCCGCAACATCTTATCCTTTGCAAAAGTTTGCAATGCGATGCGAGAAGGCGATCCAACAGAGATAGATAACATAGCCAGAGTTTCGGAATGGGATTCTGTGGGCGGCACTTGTCGCTGGCACAATTCCCGGAAAGGCGCACAGAAAGCGAGAGATGGCCAAGTGGCGGGTAGAGGGCGGAGGCATCAAGTTGCTAGTTGACTTCTGTTGACCTTAATTACACCCCAAATGCATGCGACATGCAGCAGCGAGTGTTGTGGAATCGGGGACATTGGACATCGGGGTCAGTCAGCCAGTCAGCCAGTCAGTCCGCGCTATGACATGCGAAAAATGCAGTTAATTAGCTATGAAGGACCCTGTCACCCCAAATGCTGCCAAATAGACCGAAAAACTAAAAAGAAAAACAACATGAAAAGGGAAGTTGACTTGGGCAAAACGAAGTCCTTATACTCTGGCAGATATAAGATCTTTAAAGCTTATTATCTTGAAATTTATACCAAACATTGTGAGCATCACTACTACTATTTTAATTTTAAAATAAACTTTTGAGAATTGTATCTATATAGTATCTGTACCATTTCCTAAATATGATCATAAATAGGATAGTTACAACTTTCCCACTAAAGTAACAATACCCCCCCTATATAGGGTATAAAATGAAACAACTGCAAACCAGCAACAGCAGTATAAAACGGAAAATTTATGTGCATTCAATTCAATTGCAGTTTTCGTCATCGATTGAGGCATTTCGCTACCTCCCTGCTGGCTCGTTTGAAATATGCCAAAAACACTCGCACACACAATGGCGGCCATAAAAATTCACTCAATGGCAATTAAGCTTGACTATCGCCAAACAAAACCAAACAAGACCAAATCAACCATGGTCCGAACCGAGCCAAGCCAACCCAGCGGTTCGGGGAGAGCGCCGAAAACTCTGAACGCGGTTGATGACAACCGTCGACATCGCGGCATTATGACTTTTGGCCTTAAGCCAGAGATCGAACGGCGGCGGTAACCGAGACCGAGGCTAACCGGCCAAAGTCAGCCAAGCAGTCAGTTTAGTTCAGTTTGGTTTCAGCTCTTTCCATATATATTTTTTCCAAAGGGATGCAAGTGGTGCCTCTTGGGGTGGTGGACAAATGTGGCATAATGAAGCAAACCAGTTGCAATAAGAGAGCCAAAAAAAAACCATAACTGAAAATGGCAAAGGCATCATGGTTGGGGGATTCTGTTCTGCAAAACACATTCGACGAATGTTCGAGAAATGAAAATTACACCGTTTTTATGGGTAATCAAATAAGGAATAGAGAAACTCCAGTTTTTAGATCCTAAGCCAAAATATATTGACAGACTGTTAAGTATTTTATAAGCTTTACTTGAGGTTCATGGTCGGCCTTTTTATTTATTGTAGGACTCGACATATAGTGCCAGTTTTAAATAGATAATTTTTGTCATCAGGTTCGCTTATTCAGTAGTTTTTCACCCCGCCCTTATTGGGATCATCAGTAAGCTTTGATGCTGATCGGAACCATTCTTGGGCGCTTATATACCACCATGTCACAGAATCCCGACTTAAGAATTTCTTGTGTTTGTATGTCCGAAAAGGGGTTATTTTATAACCCCATCCTCTTGGGTATTAAACTGGACTTTGACAGACCCTATATAAGGTCCGTCCTTTATTACTTTTATCACAAAATTAGTATAGAAATATTTCCGCTTTAATCCATCTTCTTAGATTTGAATTCTCTTCGAATTATTTCCCCGGAACATCCTTCCACTTGAACCCTATCAAATATTGCAGCCTGCAATTGCTGTAAGCCAAAAGACATTCAAGGTAAGCTGCAGGCAGGATGGCTAGCTGGCTGCCTTTCAGGATGGCAGGATGGGAATACGGCAGGATGGCAGGCAGCTGCTTGGCAATGGCCAATTGGCCGTGGTCACGCCAATGGCCAACAGGACAGAAGGAGCTGCCCACTCATACACTGAGCAGAGCAGAGCAGAGCAGAGCAAGCGAGAAGAGACCCACAGCCCCAGACGAGGTCTCCGTTTTGAAAGGCGGCCACATGGTCAGCGTTGGCCCGAAACGATAAAATATCGCAAATCTATGAAGTGGCTGGCGCTTGCCTTCCCTTTTGGGGGGTACTTGTGAAAATGAAATTGAAAAAAATTGCATTGACGCCATAAATCAAATGGTTATGTGTCAAAGCATCATCATAGTGTGTGGCTTCTTAGTTCGCTTAAAAGGAGTGCAAGTGGGTGTCGAGGTGGGAGTGGTTTTTAAATGGCTGATTTATCGAAGAGTCAGGCTGAATGGCAGAAGCTATTCCAGGTATTAAAGTCCAGTTTTGAAAGCTCTCAGTGGGAGGTTGGACTGCAGCAATTATTTGAGGTGAATAAAGGCAATGCATTTTCATTAGGTACCAGGTTATCTCTCAGTGCAAAGGCAGTCCTGGGAAACTCATATCATTGATGAATCAATGGAAATGCAATGTTAAGCCTTAAGAAAACAAATGAAAACACGTGTTTATTGTAAGTCTTGTGTTAATCACAAGTCCATGTTCATTAGATCCTCCTCTTATAGTTTCTTTGCTTAACTAAAATGTAATACTAAATATTTCTGAGCCTGCTAACAAATAGTTGGAATTGTTTATCTGTAAGCCAGGCACACATATTTCCATTTCAATCAGGAATTCCGAATACTCTGGAGTCGGATTTCTGCAACTGCATTTATCAATTGGCTGCCTTGATTTCTGCATAAATTTTGCATGCATATTGCGAGTATATTTTCCCTTTTTCATAATTGATAATTGCAAGCGATTTACATTTGCATCAAGTGAATTAAGCCAAACGAGCTGGACACACGCACACACACCGAAGCAAATTGTTTAAATATGCAAAGAGGAAAAAGTTTTCCCCAGAGCTCCCAACTTGTTGCACATAAACACACACGGAGAGAGTGAGTAAAAAAAAAATGCGTTATGCGCATATATGAAAATTTTAAATCAACAGCAAAATGTTTTTGATGTGAAGCGGAAGCCCCATTAAGCTGATACTAAAAAAAAAAGGGAAATAAAACTTACGAAATTGAACAGAACTTGCCGCTTTAACACCCACTCCTTTGGAGGGTCATCAAAATTGTCGAGAAAAGAAAAACATTTATTAGCAACATTAAGAGACACAGGGCAGCTACTTATGAGCACTCAGGACAAGTTTTTTAACTAAAACTCGAACAATACGCCTGTTAAGTGACCTCTTTATGTCCCGTAACTGTAAACGTAATCTCAGTCAATTGTGATAACAACAATCAGCTGCAGCTACTACCAGCCAAGTGGACCATAAAAAAGTAACCAACAGAGAGGCTCTTAAAAGGCAGTGGGGGCCAAGGGCTGAGGCGAACACGGGCACGAAAAAAAAAGGGGCGAATGGAAAAGAAAGAAAGAAAATTTTAAATGAAGCGCATTGCATTTATCCAGTTCTCTCGACAAGATGCTTAAAGGATTACAATTGCACCGAGCACGGATACAAGGAGGGGATGAGAGAGAGTGCTGAAGATGAGCTGACTTACGCACAAAGGAAAAGAATCAGAAAAACTTTGCCCCAAAGCCCAGGGAAAAACTCTGCTCAAAATGAGAAGGAATAAACACGCCGAGAAAAATGATACAGATTCATTTTAAATTCTTAATTTAATTAATATATAAAAATCATAAAACTACAAAGGCTTGACCAACTTAACTTGGTTTAAGTGGAAAACAATTGTAGCTATAAGAAATTACCGATGAAGAAGCAAACTAAAACGATATATTAACAATCTTACATAAAAACCTTTAAAAACGACTCAAATTTTAAAAAATTATATTGTTTCTTATAAGAAAATAAAACAATTTCTCTAGTTAATTGTTCTTCTTGTGCATTCCCAAAAGAGACCAAATTAAGAACTGTGTAAACTCCATGTAATGGGGCTTGCAGAAAAGCCAAAGGAAGAAATTAAATTAGGGAAAGAAATACATTTGCTGCTTCAATTAGCCATTGCCGGCGATATCCTTGATCCCCATTCCGAATTCCCAGCTCTCGCAGCCAACTAATCAAAAAGTGACAGGACGAAAACACACACACACGGACCATGGGAACCGACTGACGACAACTGACAACCACATGGCAATGGCCAAGGCGGCTACTTCTGCTCCCCGATCCCCCCAACGCTGTTGGCCTAAACCGCCGTCACTAATTTGCTAACATTTAACAGCAATGGCAGCAACATCAGCAGCACTAGCTACGGGAAAGGGAACGGACAAGGGAACGGGAACGGGAACGGGAACGGGAACGGGAACGGGAAGAGGAACGCGAACGTGAACAGAGCCAGCAAGTGCATCATCAACATTGCACATTGCTGCAGTCGGCTCAAATTGTAATGCAGCTGATGAATTAGACTGCTTCCTGGCTGGCAAATTGGTTATGGAATGAGCAGCAAATATGCAACAATTATGGATGCCATATGAGCTACAGCGAATTGTTGTAATTAGCCAAGGGTTTCTAGGAAGCGCACATTGCACATACGCCATGTACGACGGCAACTGTTCCTAATAAGTGAGTAAAAATGTTTGACAAATGCTTAGGTATAAATCCACACTTGTAGGTTGTTATTTAATTAGAATTTGGCTTAGAATCAATGCCTTAAATTAAATCTCTGTAGATATTATAACGCTTATTATTACATTTAAGAGCCAAGTCTGCATTTGTCTCCATTTTCGTGCTAGCCTCCAGGACAACACTAACCCCCAAATGCTGTGGGAAATTAAAGAAAAATATGCTCGATGTGGGCAACATCAATAACTGTAACAATACCCATTGAAGCCAACACTAATTAACCACAATCCCATCCAGTCCAGATGTAAACCCCCGGCTAACCACCAGCACTCGCATCAACTGCTCATTTTCCGCTCTGTCAAATTGGGTTTCGTCGCCGCACCAAATGAATTCGGATGCTGTCCGGAGCATAGTGAAAATGCTCTATGAATTTGCATAATTTTATTTTACATGCACTGAATTTAATGCAAGCAGAACGGCAGCAGCACCAACACTAAAATCAACATCTGGAACAAAGATAAAATTTGCAATTCGAGCGACCTTCGGCTCTGGTTCTGGCCATGTCAGGGACTGTTTTTGGCCCACTACTACGTGTCCCGTACACATTTCCGGGCTCTGATTCTCCCAGGCAGGACAAACATGAAAATTGTATTTCTAAAATAAATGCAAATTGATCAACATTCCGGCCAAGTTCAATTGTTCAATTAAAACCGAAAATCACATTTGATGTGCAGCGACAGGCCCGCTTCAGTGGGTTAATGCATGGTCTAGAATTTTGCATAATAGATTTCGGTGTTCGTTTGTGTGTGTGTATGTGCAACTGAGTTATGAGGTGAAATTCAGCGCCAGCAACAAAGAACATTAAAGAAAACACTTGCACACAAAAGTCAACAGCATAAACAAGGCTTGAAAATTCACAGAAAGGCCAGGGTATTGGTGGCACAACGGGGCTCAGTTAAATCTCAAGTGCACTTAACACTTTTGAGAAGGAACAGGACTAAGGCAGGGGCGTACAAAAAGGGAGCCTAAAGAGTTGTGTTAAGGCAAGAAATTTAATTATAATTATTAAATTTTAATTATCCAAATACATGAATATACAAAATAATAAATCACTATAGTATGCTATCCTAAAAGTAATATTTTATTTTAAGTATTTTAAGTGCCATGAGTAAGAGGACAACTTTGTTATGGTGTTATGACACTATATTACTGCTTTCATAACATAATTTTATCATTTCCGTAACATAATCCTAGTATTAATGTTTTAGATTTTTATAATTAAGTTTGGCCTCAACAAAAGCCATATTTCCTATATGAAATATCTACCTTGACAACAATAGAACTGAAAAGAAAAGGTACACTAAAAAATCTAAAATCACAGCCTAAATTTTATATTAATAAATGTAATTATAGAAGAGATGAGAAGTGTTTAATCCCAGCTACGCCCATGAAGCCCAGAGAGTTGGGTAAAGGGAGCTCCGCGTTAAATGCACTTACTTCAAAGCGCCAACAGCAACAAAAGAGCCAACGAGTTGAGCCAAAAAGTGTGGCCAAGTCGCACACACTTAGTTACACTCACAGCCACAGTCACACTAACACATACACAGGGGCAGCAACAAGGGAAACCACTTAAAAGTAAAGGCAAAAGCCATCCATGTAAATTTCTTTAACTTTTCTCCTTTTCCATTTCAGTTTTTTTTTACATTTCTTTCTTCCAGCATATTTATTTAACATATTTCGCACTGACTGAGTGTGTGTGTGGCACACGCCCCTAAATTAAATGCCGCCCCGTGTCCTTGTGTACATTTCATGCAATTGGATTACATGGCACTGCTTTCCATTTTTCTTTACGTTTCCCTTGTAGACTTTTCGTTCTGTTTCCTTTTTTTTCGCCTGGCCTTTTGTACAATTTCATTATTTCATTTTGTGAGAAAAGGAAAATGTTTTTCCACTGGATTTTCTTCTCGTTAGAGTGCCAAATTGGTAGTAACTTTGCATGCGCAAGGTTTTTGACATTTTCGGGTGAAATTGTGCGATTACATGGGATTTTAAGTTGAATGGATGCTAATCGGGAAAAGGTTGACGAATTGCTTTAATATCATAAGTATATAAAAAAAAAAAAACTAAATAACAATTAATGTAATGTTTTAATATAAAAATAGATTAGAATGAACTATTCCTTTTTCCCAGCATAAATCAGGTAATTGCCTTTTATAAGCTTCACAAATGTGTCATTATTTATTGCATTCGTTTGCAATCTAATGACTTTATTATTTAAAATTTCCCCAGTGATGTATAATTAAATGCATTTTCGATAAATACCCTAACTCATAATTAATTAGGTATAATTATGAATAGCTATTTAGTAGATAGAATGGGAAAATGTCCTTAAATAGGAAAAATCAGCACAATTTATGCTTGAGTGACCCATCGAAATTTTTCAGGTAGAAGGGAAAATAGCAAACAATAAATTGCGAATGAGAAACCATTGAAGTGGCCTTATTTCTCTTGTTTGGCAATTTTTCACTCATTCGCATTCTTTATTCAAAAATGTAATTAAAACCCAGCAGAATGAAACTTCTTGGGGTCTCTCTCCCTGCCTTGGCCTGTGCCTCCGCCTTTATCTCGTTAAATAAAAACTTTATTAGATAATTTATGACATTTCGCGCCGCGGGTAAAACTATGTAAGAGTCCTTATGCGGCGCTGGTGGGCGTTGGGTGGACATAGTCAAGATGTTGAGACATCCTTCGCGTCCTTATCTGCTCTCAAAAAAAAATTCAATTAAATGCTCAAGTGCCAACCACGCACACAGGCGCACTGATGTCACCGCAAACACATTCATTGCGGGTGTGCGGGTGTACGGGTAGGCGTGTGTGTGTGCTTCCTTTTTGGCATCATCATCATCAAGGACACGGCCCATCCAGCCAGCCAGCCACCCATAATGCTGCTTAAGGTTAAGGAATTTAATTACCTTGCGGTTTGCTCGCATAACTTTCGGGCGAGCTGAAAAGTAGCAGAAAATTCTGGCCTATTTTCATTGCATTATCAACCGCCCCAGACACATTGGCACCTGGCCCCTCACTTTCCAAGGAAATTTACATTCTGCGAGGGCTGAAAAATATTTCCTTTTCTACACGAGACGGACGGACGGACAAGGTGGGCAAACTTTCTGCTGGCCAATAAATCTCGACACATTTTTGTGTCGCATACTTCGGAGGCTGCTATATGGATAATGCATTATATGGATGGTGCACAAAGAAAAATCAAATAAATAAATAAGTTATTGCAATATTTTTAATATATAAATAGTTAATAGAAATATATATTATCTGTCCAGTTACAGATTTTACCCATTAAGGGATTTATTAGAGGGGAAAAAGAGAAAAATTATATGCTGTTTGCTTAAAACTTTTTTTATGGATGCCGGTCATACTAGTTTTTCTTTTAAATTCATCCATAATAATTTATACAATATTTTACAAGTTTTTTTTTAATTATGAACTATTGAACTATCCTATTTTCTTCGGTTGTGAATTATTTATGTATATTTCTACTCTTTGCCTAAATGATAAATGTATAAAAATAATTATTATTCCATATATTTTAAATGAGCCTAATAGATATTAGTTTTCTAGATCATATGCATAAATAGGAAACATTCATTTTATTAGAAGTCGGAGAAAAATTACTCCAAGTAATGAAAGCAACAGTGTAGTGTCATAGTTCCATACGTTTTTGAATATAATTAGTGTTCTTTAATTAATAATTTTACTACAAACATTATTATTACCATGTATTAAAAACATAAATATTAAAAATCAATAAAAAATCGTATATTCTCCATAAAAAAAATTAGTTTTAATTAGTTTTTCACTCCACAAACCCTTGAATTTCTGGACTCCTGTAATGGTAATTATCTGCTCAACTCGAGGACCATTTGGCAGAAAATGTTTTAAAGAGAATAAGTCATTTGAAGGCATTAGTCTGTCTTTTCACAGCTAACCCCTTCAGCTTTTGTGAATCCTTTCTCTTTTCTCTTTTGGCAATCGCTCAAAATGATGTTTGCAAATGTAACCAAGAAAAGGCGAACCGCCAACGCGCGCTGCCTTCGTAGGAAGTTTTCCTGTCGACCTACCCCCATTTCCCCCCCAAATGCCTGGCAAATTGGTTGATAACAATGGGGCGAAGCCGAGACTTCTGGAAGCTGGGAGCCGGGAGCTGGAAGCTGGGAACTGGCAAAAGCCACCAAACGCAGCCGAGCCAAGGCAAGCCAACCAAATAAACCATTCAAAATCAAACTAACCAAGTTTCAAGTGGGGAACGGGGCGCGTGCCAAAAGTGCCAAAGTCGTTGCCTGAAGATGCTGCTCCAGAGCACAGTTAGCGCTAAAAGAATTCGCCACCAACAACTGACTGCATGTCAAACATTTGCATCCTCTCCGTCCAGGAGGATGACGATCCATCCCGAAACGTATGAGCGAATGTTCAAAGTTTGTTTCGCTAGTTTCGATGTGGTATAAATCCTTGAGCTTTGAACTTTTTTTGCACTGTGCGAAATTACGGCAATACAAAAACAAACAAAATAGAAAAACCCAACAAAAAAACTACAGTGAAGCGTGCTCGACTATCAGATACCCGGTACCCAAAGCTTTGTGCATTAAATGAAGAGCATACTCTCTATCCGAAAGGATTATTTGAATTGACTTTAAGATAATGGATGTAAAAATAGATAGAAGGTTAATAACTCCCAAGTGTATTAACCAATTGAAAGAAAAGAATGTTAAGAACAATTTTGAGAGCTCTAGCTCCTATAGATATCCATGGATGTCACTAAGTTATGATACCCTATGTGTACCCAGTATAAAAACGAAAAGTTGTTAATAACAATTCGGAAAAAGGAAAGTTTGTCCTGCAAAAAGAGTAAGCCAAAATTTCAGTTTGTTGTGAAAAATGTGCTACAAGCAGAGCTCATTTATCACAATGATGAAGTTGCTAAAAGTGAGCGAGCAGGATAAGGACGGGGAGGTCCTGTGTCATGCCGAGCAGCATTCGATATTCATGCTTTTACTTTAATCATAAACCGGGACTCACTTCAAAAATGTAAAATAAGTCGCCCAGTCAATGTTTTGTTCCCCGGAATGGAGGGATCGTCGCCCCCCTCCCTCGGTCAATTTGATTGCAGTTCTCAACTTCAACTCCGTTGATGACTTTGTTTTTGTCAACGTCATGACTGTCATGCAGAACGTGTTCCAGTTCATGATCCGCCTCCACTCACGTTGCGTTACAGATTTCTACTCCTTTTCCCTTTGCCCTCGTCCTTGGGGCGATATTTATTGTTTTCCAACTCATAATACTTTGAGTGGAAGAGCGGAAGTGTCGGTTAAGATGGCTGCCAGCTGCTTATTGGCATTAAAGTCGCCTGTTTGTATTACGGCTTTGATGCGGGACTAACGGGGCTTGACTGACGTTAAAGTTAATGCCTTGGTTACATGGAAATAACAGGATGTGTAGCAATGTAACAAAATGTACAGAAAATATTTTGTGCACATAAAAAAAAAATTTAAATATTACAAGAATTTACATAAAGGTTTCAACCTCACTGTTGAATTCAGATAAAGTTCCGGTTAAGAAAATTTGGTTGTCTATCGTGTAAGAGCTAACTTTGACATGAACTTAGACTCTCTGTCAAATATTTTCCTGCTCTGCAAAAGAACAACGGAATCCAATAGCCATGTATAGAAGAACATCCATGTGACTGCGCCTTACAGCACAATTCAGTTCTGTAGAGCAATAATCGATAGTTAACAGCACTATGTTGTTTTAGTTATTTCAGTTTATTTTTACGAAGGTAGAAAACAGATTTGCTTTGGGGCTGTCCATATATTACGTATGAAAGAAATAAGCTAATTTAATTTTAAGTCTCAATAAAATTTAAATCAGTTTTGAAATTCTCTCCAATGAGAAATTATCCTTGGCCTGTTCAATAATTAATTTGTAATATTTAAGCTAATGATGCAAATCAATTTCGATGAGATATTTCTGGTTTTCTGATGCTAAAGTCCAAAAAAGTTAAATTGAAGCAAAAAAAAACTCGGAAAACATTTGGGACATTCTGGCAAAAGATTAAGCTTCCGAGGTCAGTCAATATATCATTTATCAGTCATCGTCTATTTCTGCATTTGCGGATATGCAAATGGCTGAAAAACAATCCATTAATCGGAGGCAATTAGAGGCTGCGGCAAATGTCACATTGATGACCTCTGACCCTGTTTTTCCCATCCTGCCGAATAATCCTTGACCACTTTGGCTATATTAATCCGCATCCGGATTGCGGCAGACGACAAGAAACAGGGCACACAAAAAACCAGCTCCACATTTCAATTTGATGACCCGATGACCTCGCCCTAGTGGGCGTGGTCCGGTCATTGTTTGCCACATCGAAGGGTTAAAGGCCTTAAAGTCAACACTCAAGGCCTTATCAGAGCAGCCGCCGAGGAGGAGGAGAAGGCCACCTCACCGAATTTTAAAGGACACAGCCGTATCCTTTTGTTGCGGCTAAGCTTTACAAATTCGTTATTAAGATGTTTTTAACCCAAAAAGTAAAAAGCGCCAGAATATGTGGCCCACAAAAAACGAAGCTGGACCAAAACGGGAGAGGGAAAAAAATGGCCACAAATAAATGAGCAAATAAATAACAAGTCGTCCCGGCGAAGCTTTTGTGACAGGAAAGGGGAGTCGGAGTACCCTCTGCCCGCAGGTATGTTTTGTGTTGTCTGGTGCGTGATAAGCACTCGAGAATGTCGCTCCAGGCCAAGCAATTTAAGCGATGCCAGGACCTCGCACAGAGATACACACACTCGCACTCGCACTCAGTCGCCTGCAGTTTGTCACTGTCCTGTGGGTCACATATCGCCAAAAACTAATTTCATCAAATGCGACTTACTGGTCACAATAAATTGAATGTTGATGGGAAGCAAATCAGGCCGAAATGTGACCCAAAATGGTTGTTAGCCCGCATCGAGTGAATAATAAGGTTATGTTTATTTGCGATAGCGAAACGCCCCGAAGGGAATCGCATTTGTAATTAATTTATCCCTACGAAACCCACGTGATATATTTTTCTAGTTTAGGTAAACTGATTTTCTGATTGAAACACAATTTCTGCTCTCTATCTAGGTGTTTTCCATTTGAAATGTGACTTAATTCTATATTCTATATCAACCTAATTATATGCGTAAAATATCTGAGTAATTATATGCGTAAATTGATCCAAAATCTATTTGATATACTGGGGGTGCTCCAGAACTCACTAGGGTTTTCAAATCACTTTAAAAGGTGTCTAAAAGTATGCAATAATATATTTGATGCACAAATGTCAGT
>JAEIIF010054632.1:0-14971 GCA_018874455.1 Drosophila trapezifrons
TATATTTATTTATTTCATCATTTCTTTCTTTCTTTATTAATTTCTTAACAAATTTCTTTATTTATTTCCTTACCTTATCCATATTAACTAGAAGGATCGACTACAAATAATTCCTGCGGGACCCATAGAATACCAATATCATTTAGACTTCCGATAACCAATAATCGCTTTTGGCCCTTACGTACTTTTTTGGGATTTTCATCCAATAGACGACGCGTGAATATTGGCCAGCTCAGCTCCTACTATGTATGAACATGGCATACATAGTATGTGCCGGGGCGGATACTACGGATACGGATACGGAGCCACCTTTTCCAACCCATTAACTTATTTCCTAGGTTCTCTGTGTGTGGAAATATTTTGTATGCGTGCGTGTCTCGACGTCCTCGTCCTCCTGTTTGTTGCTATTTTTTGTTGGTTTTTTTTTTTTTTAGTCACCAACAACACTCGAACGAGCCAGCGAGCGAGCCTTTTCTTTTGCGGGGGGCGGCTGTGTATTTTTTCCTGTTTGTCAGCAAAAAAAGAAAGCACACACACACACACAGTGAGGAGCGATGGTGTTCCGTATTGATTAATCTTGTCTTGTCATTAAAATTTTTGCAAATGTCATTTCAAGTTTATTCGTCCTTGTCTCTTTCTACGGATACTGGTTGTTATTCTTCTCCTCGATTGGCATACGAAATGTGAAAAACAATTTGAGGGAGGTCCTGTCCTGTCCTGTGCTGTGCTGTGCTGCCTCCCTGGCTGCTGTGTCCCCAATAAACTGCGGAGACTTCCACTCCAACTCAGCTGGCTGGCTGGCTGTCAGCCTCATCATCGTCATCGGCGGCGTCGACGACATTTTTGGCGAAAAATTGGCAGCTCTCTCGTGCGGCGAAGAGGCTTGCTGTCGCCAACAATCGCAGACATACAAATGGCCCCTGGAATTTCTTATTTTATAGGCTTTCAAAGCCATTTACATTTGTCATTTCACCAGTGGTCGGTCCAGTGGCCCCACAAAATAAAAAAAAAAAAAAAGAAAAAAAGGAAGAGGAAGGAAGCACTACGCACTGTACTTGGTACTTTTGTGTGTGTTTGCTGTCTATATAAAGTTATCGCAGTTGGCAAAACATAAAACCTGCCCACCAATCCAGCGAAATGCTTGTAATAAAATCATTAAATACAATTTCCCTCTCTCTCTCTCTCTCTGTGAGCTCCTCTTCTGTGTGGATTTTATTGTATGTCAATATTTTATTACAACATAAATAGAGGAACTTTTCTGTCACCTACCATCCTCGGAATGCCTTCGGGGACTCTCCTCCATAGAGCGGGGTGTTTTTGTATAAGATTACCAATTAGCAGCTCCCCTCCCGACATCGATGAATAAACAAAGTCAGTTCCGTCCCCAAAATCATCGTTACATTTCGGAAAAATGAGGCATGCGGCAATTTTGCCTTTGCTTTTGCTTTTTGGGCTCCGAAAAACTTCAGGCGAAGGGTAATTTCACTCGAAATGTTGAAGGTAAATTTACCGTGAGGCCCAAATTGAGTTTGGTTCCATCATCCTGACGCCAATAAAATGTTAGCGTCTATCAAACGTGATGACAGGATTGCTGAGGAAAATGAAACAAAAGCGAAAGCAGGCAAGGCGGCCACAAAACAATGACTAAAAGTACGTATATATTGTATAGATATTCTGATATAATTTGAAAAGACGGCTAAGGAAATCCCACAAAGGATGGCTTTAAAAGGTTTACTTTCGGGGTTTATGTTCTTTAACCAGGAAAGTTCCCGGAAATTCTTACAAGTAATGCCTTTAAACTCTAGAGTTGAAGTATTTTAAGCAGTGATATCTAAGAAATACCATGTTATGAACAAAGGGGTTGAATATGCGAAGCAAAAAAACTGCATACTGCAACTCGGCAGTCAGGGCTGTGGGCATCACTGACTTTGAGTCACCGAAAATATGTATGAAGGTATTTTCTACCAATTATTTCTTGATTGCCTGTCATTACAAATGAAATGTGAAGTTATCGAAGGGTCTCTGAAGACTACTTGCCAGTTACATTTCTAATGGTAATGATTTTTTTTTTGGGCAACTGGCAGTTACCACAAAAAACACAGGAAATCGGAACCTTTGAACTTTTCGTTTTAGGAATGACATTGATCATTAGATTTGACAGTTTTTTGGGGCTCTTTTCTTTCTTTGACAGTAGATTAGTGCAGAAGTAATCAGGAAAATGTCAGCAATGCACTTTGGTTTTTTATTTTAAAGAAAATTGTCGACTTTAAAAGAAAAATCTTAGGAAATTGCAAAATATTGTATGCCTCGATTTATTGGGACTAATTTCAAAGGAGAAACATATTTTGAAGAATTTGTTTAGCCAACCTACCTAATCTTTATTATTTTATGGTTTTTAAAGTAAAGATTCTTAGCCAAGGCTTTTACTGATATGACTCTTACTGATAGCACTTACTCCGGGGGAAAAGCAAAGGAAAGTCGATACATTTTCGCTTCGCATAAATATTAATAACCGAGGTGAAGCAATAAACGCACGAAATTAGCTGTCAATTATGAAGTAAGTCGCTGCTGGCCCATAGAGAGAAGGCGGAGAGAGAGAGAGAGAGAGTGAGCCTCCGGCGTGGCAAAGTGGAAAAGTGGGGCTGCTCGACGGAGAAAATGATCCCCTGCACGCGATGACTGGGGTTCCATTACGTCTATTTTATTTGGCCTAGTGTGTGGCCTGGCCTGGGCAACTCTTCTTCGTTGGTCGGTAAATTGCTGTCAATTAGTGGCCGAAAGTAATAAATAAGGCAAGCTCCAGAAAGGGATTCACTATGCGCTCCCATTCCGTGTTTTGTCACTCCCAAAGCCAATCAGGACGAGAGCGGTGGAGAGGAGGAGTATGAAGTATATAGGAGGAGCAGTAGGACGATGGACAGGTAAACTAACTTACATAGCTCCCGGCCCTGCTTTAGGTGCTTTGGCGTAAAGTGCGTAACTTTGCGGAGTTGGGCCAACACCAACACCGACCGGGGCGACCTTTATTGACATTTTCATGTGTCCTGAAGGACAAGAAGGAGCACACGGCGGCTACAATCCCGAACCGTTGCCCCCAAAACAAACTCCATATCCTAACCCCTGCCCCTGGAGACCTGGCCAGCCAGTCAGCCCCTCGAAGGCTCGCAGGCTCGAAGGGTTCATTGTTATGGAAGGCATGTTGTAATATGTTATTGTCGCAAGCATTTTTATTGGATTCTTACTGGCAAAGGCGAGGGCGAAGGCGAGAGCATTGCCACTTTACCTTTCCCATAACCTTTTCTTCTTAGACCACGGAACAGCTCCTGGGTTGTATATTAACCGGGATAAGTTTATATTTCGGTGGTTATTTGATTCGGACGCCCACACACACACACAAAACACAACCTAACACACAATTCCGCAACATCTGGCGATTGGTTCGTAGGGAGAAGGAGCGAGTGACCAGCAACTTGTTGTCCACGAAATGTGCGGGAATGGCACAAATCTGCGGAGCCATGGGGAAAACTATTTATAACCAAGCATAAAATTAGTTGTTAGCCGAATATCCTTGCAATAAAATTAGAGGGATTTACAAATAAAATAAGCCATACCGATAAATGATAAATATCATTTGGATATTACTTGTATTTATCCGCTGGTTAAGGATATTGTTGGTTATATCTCCTAATGCGTTTTCTTAGGAGATATTTGTAACATAGAAATATATATTTATTCTATGGTTAAGTGTTTCAATGATTTTTGATATTAAATTGTCTTAAACACCATTGTTTAGATAAAATATAAATTTAACCTCTGGTTAACAGTTTTTTATCATTTCCGTTATTAAATTCCCTTTAAAAGCATTGTTAAACTAAACATAAATATTTATACTCTGCTAATGTAAATCATTTTTAATATTACACTTCTTTAGAAAAACCTTTCATAAATATTTATCCTCTGGTTAAGAGTATTTACATATTTTCTGTTAGTACATTTCCTTAAACTAAAACTCTTAATCTAACCTCTGGTTAGGGAATTAAATTATATCCGTAAATACATTTTCTTAAAAGAAATTTCTAAACTAAACATGTACATTTATCCTCCGGTTAATAGCGCCAATCAGTTTCTCAAAAGGAATTACAAAGATCTTAACTACTATTTGATTGTGGCCAACGTGACACTGAATAAATGAATTGAGTCAAGTTTAGGGACAGGGAAATTAACCCCAGAGTGGTTGAACACACTTGTAAAGTAAAGTTTTGTTGCTAATTTGATCAACCCGTCGCTTAACGAGATTCGGCGTCTCTCCTGAAATGGCCATTTTCCACTGGTCTCTCACGGGACTTGAGAAACTCGGACGTAGCCCCTTTGGATGTCTGCTAATTGTGGTTACAAACCACCAAGGACGAGGCAGCCACCTGGAGAAGCGAACCTCTTGTGGCCCCCAGGGTCCAGGGTTCCTGCCCCAGTTTCTGCCCACTGTGTGATGCTCATTAAATATGAGCAAATAACTCTGGTGGCTGGTGGCTGCTGGAGTCGTCCACTACCAAATGGGTTTGGGTTTCGGGGGGAAAAAGGGATATCGAGAGCCAGGAAGCCCACAAACACATGTCGCCCGGAATCATAAAACAGTGTCTCGGTTTCCCATAGTCTTGTGGTAGAAATCAGTGTTTCTTTTGAAAGAAATTAAGTATCTATATTTATATTTTATATTAAAGCCTATTCTAGCTTTTCCCCTATGTCCAAATTAAGGATAATCAGCAAGCCAAGTTCAGGGCCCTGGGATTTGTCTAATTCTGGATATCATCGCGCGCCCGCCTCAGCCTTTGGGTGTCCTTTGACTGGTCGCGACAACATAGGAGTCGGAGACGGAGATGTAGACCCCGAGCCGTGACCATGTCTAGGCGTGACAATCTCCACCGAAGCCGCAGTCGATGTAGGGATGGGAATGGTTGAATAAGTGTGCGGATGCTGTGGGGATTTTGCCACCGAAATGGGCACGTCTGGGGACCACCCTTGACTTGTTTTCCTGCCCTGTTTGGTTTGCTTGCTTGCTTGCTTGCCATCTTCGTGCATTTTTCTAGTTTCCCGTGGCCCCATCATCAACACGTTGACACGGAGACATGGAGACACGGAGAAGAGCCCAGACACAAGTGGCTACAACATTTCCAGTGGCCATCCAGAAGCCCCGGCTATCCCAGACCCTTGTCTGCATCAAAGGATTGCGGGGATGGATCCTCAACGACAACGACGACGACGACGGCGGCGGCGGTTGCCATGCGAAACTAAT
This sequence comes from Drosophila trapezifrons, assembly GCA_018874455.1. Classification (NCBI taxonomy): domain Eukaryota; kingdom Metazoa; phylum Arthropoda; class Insecta; order Diptera; family Drosophilidae; genus Drosophila; species Drosophila trapezifrons. The sequence goes on from JAEIIF010054632.1 coordinate 5,291, forward strand.
GAGTTGTAACAACAAGCCCATCCATGTACATGGCAAAGGAGCTGAAGTGAAAAAAAAGGCATTCCATTCGGAGAGCTAGTTTTAACCCCCAACCCCCAGGAGTGGGTTAGTGTCCTCGGTGTTCTGGGCACGTGTAGCACATAATTTAATTGTACCCAGAGCGGCGCCAGGAGGGACAGCTTGCGGGCTGCTGCCTGCGATGGTTATCCATTGGTCTCTATCCTGGAGGATGCTGCTGCTGCTCCGTGGCCCTTGCCGCTGTCAGTCAACGTGAGGCGGCTTGATTTAGCAATTAGCCCTCGCCTCATCTCATCCTATCCCAACCTGGCCCCATCCCGTACCGTACCGTGCCATGCCATGCCATGCCACGCCCCTTCAATCCACGGCGCTAATGAAGTGCTCCCGGCACGGCAGAGTTCATGAAATTGCAATTTTCGGTGCTCCAGTGCTCCGGCGTTACGGTTTACGGTGCTCGCCCGGCTCTGGGCGACGGGCTTTTAATTTATTGAAATGCACGCTTTCGGTCGTGTTACCGCGCATTAAAATCCTATTAAATATAATAGCATAGTGCAAATAAAATATGTTAATTTGCTTATTTTATGCGACAGCTGGACAGGCAGCCAGAGAAGCATCCAGGCAGGATGGCATGGATGGCAGACAGAAGCGCAGCAGAGCGTGGTAAGGGGAATTGGAATATTGAATTTAAATACCGGACAATCACAGCTCTCTCGCTCTCCATGGTGTGATCCTTTTACCATTGCCAATTTTTTTATTTGTTTCTACTGAAACTGAACTTTTTATATATTTTTATTTTTTTCGATTTCTATTTCTCTTGCTATGTTTCTGTTTCTATTTCGTTTCTATTCCCAGCGATAAATGTCTCAATCGACAGAGAACCTGTTCATTTTTCCTGCTGTGTTTCTCTGTTGTTTTCGATGACATCCTCCTGGTCCCCTATCTCTCGCTCTCGGGATGTTTTTTCCATTTGCGGTCAGAGTTTTGGGGACTGCCATTTGTGACAATTATTTGCGGGCTTTCATTTGAATATTTATATTTTTGAACGATGTTAGCGGTTGCCTCCTCTGATCTCTCAAAATAGATAAATAAATATATATTTTGATTTGCGGTCCGGCGAGTAATTGAAAGTTTATAAGGCTTAATTTGAGTTAGAATATCTATAAGAAATATATCAAATATATACAGCAACTCAATAGCATCAGAAATTCAATTAATTCTTAATTGTTTTGTTTACATACAATATTGTATTTCTTTTGTGTTCGTTTTAATGACTCGTCAAATATTAATTTTACATTTTTACATTTGCTTGCATTTTAAAAGCCAGAAGCCATTTTAATTTTCATTTTTACAACTCTTTTTCTTGCCCTGTCAAAGTCTGAATTCCATCCATCAGTTTAAATGATTTTCGCGCTGTCATTGGCAAATTTTTCAATCTCACAACCTATAATGAAGATAGTATAATGGCCCAGCATAATGGGGTCATTAATTGCTTCCTGGGTCCTGTCCTGGCCAACGGACGATGTCTCTGACGGCCCTTGTCACTTGCGGTTGTGAAATCAGTGCCGCTAATTAAGCTATCAACAAGCCCTGGAAAGGATTTATATATACGCTACAGTTTTTGTCAAAATATTAGCACTGAAAATGAGTTTATTTCAATATTTATTTATTTATTCAAAAAATAGTATTATTAAAAATAGAATCATATAATGCTATTATTTTGCACTCATCTGTGTATATAAGCAGGAATCAGACATGCTGTCGGATTAAGGACGTGCTGAGCGGTAAAGCAATGGTTAGGAGAGGATTTGGAAATGACTTTCTCTTTTGTATTTCTTTTATGTTAGCTAAAGTTATGTAGCGGAGGTCCTCCAAGCTGCCGACCATGAAATACCTCAGCCTCAAGTCTGGCAACAAAAGATGAAACTTTATATTGCCTCTGAGCTAGGTAATTTTTGTCCAATCTTGTTCAAATTTGGTATGTGAATAGGGAGTAGAAGGATACAAGCTTAGAAAGTTGAATTTTTAAATCTAAACAAGGTTTAAGTAATATTTTTTCGGATCTTTATAGTAAGTTTTGGTATTTATAGTATATTTCGCAAGAATTTTCCTTCACCCATCATATTTTTGAAGTTCGCGAAGCTTATACTTCCTTTTTGGTTAAAAACTCAAAAGACTACCGCTTTAATTTCCCAAAAAAAAAAAAGTGTCCATTTAAAGTGGTTTAGAAAACTGAATTAGGTCAAATTTACTTCCCACCGAAAGCCGAAAGTGGGGAATCACAGAGAGTAACGGCTGCGGCTCCGTGTCGTAAACCTTTTTGTGTAGTTTTCTGCTAGCTCTCCATTATAGAAGTGCTTGCTTGCTTGCTCTGCGAAGAGTGGGAATCGATTCGACGTTCGTTCGAATCGCAAAATGCGGCAGAAACAGAAAATTAAAAACTGTGTGCCAAAATGTTTTAGCCAAGCTGTGAATCGCTGAACCGGACCAACTGTGAGAGTTCAGGGAGGAGCAGCAGCGACAGCGGCTTCCCGGCGCCATTCTCCGTGCGGTGTGTGTGTGTGTGTGTTTTCCTCCGGAATACGTCGTAATGGGTAAATGGTGTGCATGGTGTGTCCTCGCCCCAGCAACAACTATCCCGTCCTTGATGTGTTCTGTTCCACACTCGCACACTCGCACTCGCACACAAGCCACATACTAATGATTGCGTACAAGTATTTTTCCAGCATAACAACATGGTGTAACATCAAAGCGCCTTCTTCCTTCGCAAACGAAACGGAAGCCAAAAAGAGCTTTATGGAACAAAGGGCGGTACTACTGCCAATGCAGAAGGGGGAAGGGGAGGGACGTATCACCTGCCAGCCCCGGCACGTTCTCGTCCTGTATTGTCCTGCTGTCGCTGCTACTGCTGCGGTTGTGTCCTTTTCATGCTCTTTCAAAAAGGGTATTCACAACTTTGACCCAAGAACTTTCAGGCAATTAGTGATAATAATAGATAAAGTATGTATATATCTCTCTTTAGCGTACGATCTATCTTTTAGATACTGAAACCATCATCTAAACTATTATTATTATTGTTATCTCAACATATTTTCTGTTCAATAATTTCACTTAAAAGACTTATATGCATTTCATTAAACGAAATCTTAGCTTTACTTCCCAAAATAATTGCCTTAGATTTTTATTATTTATTAAAATCTCTTCTATGGGTTTTTCTGTAAAAAACCACCCAAATATATTGACCAAACAATTTTTCTTGCCAACTTTCAGAGTGTTGGAGTTTCGGTTCCAATATAAACTTAGCTTCGGTTTCTCGTTTGTTTTGCTTTTATGTTTCGTTGCCTTTTGTGTCGCACTCACACAAGCAACGACGCATTCATGTTTAATATCGAATTGGTTAATTTATATTATCAATTTATCAATTTATGCGTTCGAAAGTGCTTTTTATGGTCCTCACACACAACACAGAAGGCCACCTAGCCTCTGTGCATCAGTTGTGGCGGGAAAAAATGGTACACTTAAGCAAAAGGGCTGACTAATAAAGGTTAACATTTTTTAATAACTGTCAAAAGTTGCACAGAATTTTTTTTTATTGTAAAGAGTTTAATTCAAGTGAAAATAAATTATTGTGTATTATCAAATATGAGTTTTTCAGACTCTGCGATGCTTTGGCTGAAAAACTTGAGTATTAAACATTTTTACACTGAATGATTACTAAAATTAAATAGGTTCTTATAATATCTAACTCCATACCAAGTCTGAGCTTGATAGAACAAATATTATGATCACTAGATAGATTTTGGTCTCTCTTTAATACATTTCCTGTATGCACCGCCCCAAAGTAGGCAATGCCTCTCATCTTCTTCTTTGATAGAAACTTCTGAAGGTTTTTTTCATCAAACTTTCTCGTTTTCTTAGAGTGTGTGTGGCAAGAAAAGGGGTTGGAGGCGAGAAGGCGGAGTTCTGGGAAAAAGGGAATACTTCGCAGCACTCGGGAATTATTATTTTCAATTGGGCCTTGGCACGCTAATGTTTCGGGTGTTAATGTATTCCATTGTTGTTGCCGATTACATGAATGCACAAAAACACACACACAGAAACAAGCAAACAAAACCCTAGCTACTATATGCACTGAGTTAATTTTTTCTTCACTTATTTTACCCCCTTTTTCCTCTTTCACCCACACCTTTCACTTTTATTTGGTAAACGTAAAAATTCGTAATTCATATTTATTGAGTTTTACTTTTTAAACTTGCGTGGTCGGTGGAAAAACTCATTCTCGACTAACGGTTATGTAAGGCAGAGAGAGAGAGACCCAGTTTTATGCGAGTTATGTGATGTTTTTAAATTTATGACGCGGAACACTGGATGTGACAGGTCAGCAACAATGAGAGTTTGTTAAAAATTCGAGAAGATGGGGGTTTTCAGGACCTAAATTATTGAGAGAGGTGTTTGTTAGAGAGTAGTATCACAGCAGAGAATGATTCCTTGAGAGGAGAAGCTTCTTAAAAAGCCTAAAACAGGCTCCGAACTTAAAATTCCGTGGCCATCCCTGGTTTAAGAAATTTTCTTATAAAAATACAGAAAAACTAAAATACTTCGCTGAAAATATGATTTCTTAAGGATTATTATTTGTTAAAGAAAGGCTCCGATCTTGACACTCAGTGCCCACCACGGTTCAAGTTTTTTTTCCGATAAATTTACAATAAATATGGTTTATTAATGATTATAACATTTTGTAGTCAGATGAATGAAATATTTTTAAGCAAATTTCTATCCTTTCACTTATTTCCTATCCTATCACTTATTTCTTTCTCTGTATATTGGCTTATTCCTAATTTTTAGCTGCTTTGCTCCCCCCTTTTTCTTTTTATTTATTTCTTTGTTCCTGGATCTTCTCCGCCTGAGTTTTTTGATGGCTTCTTTGTGAACCCGGGGCTTCGTTTATTTGCGGGTTCGCCCTGGCTTCATTTTCGGCATTTCCTTGCCGTGAAAATAAATTACAGAGAGCGTTTTTCCTTCTCATTTTCACTTTCACACACTCACACACACACACAAATGAGCTTTACCTGCGTCAGATCCAAGGTGGGCGTACCCCGAAACAAGGCGTGGCACATGGGTGGGTGTCACACGTGCTGCGAGTGGAGTAGGATTTGAAGAAATCACAAATAATGAGACACAACTGAGAGTTAGACAAGCAGCAGCTGCCAGGCGCGAGGAAGGGGCCAGGCGACGGGGACGGATTTTAAATGAAGGTCTCCTCTCATTCTCATCGTCTGCCTGGGATCTATATCCACTTCGACACCCGTGCCCACAGCCCATCTCCATCCCCATTTCCATCTCCACATCCACACTGTCCTTGGCCCCTCGCGAGAGCAGCGGCTCCAGCCACATGGGCGACGGAGACCTTGTGAATTGTGGGACATGCAGTCAAAAAATATGTTTTTCTTTTTCCAAACTCTTAGTGATTTTGGCTTGGAGATCGATCAGACAGCGATCCTCTTCGGAAGTTAGGAGTATAAGATATCAAATTGCAGGGGGAACACGTAAATTAATTAGGATTTATTGTTAAATAAAAATAGTATTTAAGGGAAATAAATCAATTACTAAAGAGATCTTTATTTTTAATGGATTTTGGGGGATTTAAAAGATACAAAAGAGAAGTAAATGGTATAATATAATAAGGAATACGAAGGGGTTTCCAAATATATTAGGTTTTATAGTAAAATAAAATAAATTTAATTAAATATCAAATAATATTTAAAGTAAATCATGTTTCTAGAAGGAATTAAATCAAATCCAAACAGTTTATAATTTTTAAGACATTTTTCAAGTGCAATTCGATCGCTTAGACATTTATCATTCTCCCCGCTGATGAGTTTGATGAATGTTTTCCATTTATGCATGTCATTAAAGTTGGCTTCTCTCGTCTCCTTTCCATTTCTGTGGCAACCTTGATGGATATTCTTTCTTTTTGTTTTCAGTGCTGTAAGGGGATACTTGGGAGGGAAACTTGGCCGGGCCATAGGAGGAGCCGCCACACACATGGTGGGCATCCAATTTCAGGGTGTTTATTCGAAAAATACTCGTCACAGCCTAGGAAAAAAATAATTGTGTGCCGCATTTTGATTATACATGTATGCTCTTCGTAATTTCTATATTTTTAGGTACATGCAAGTGTGCGTGTGTGTGTAAATACAAATACATAAACATGGACGAGTGTCTCTGTATAACAACCCCTGGCATGAAATTAAAAGGCAGGCATTAAACCATTCCAAAATCCCCCATTACCATCCCGATCCCCATGCCCATCATAAACAGCTGGAACAAATTGATGGGGACCTTCTGGTAAAGTCAGATTGAATGGCTGGGAATCTACGTAAATAAATAATTAAGTAAACATTAATTAGAAAATTTAAGGGTTTGATTTTGGGTTTTTGTTAAGGAACTACCTGTCATTGCAAATTAATTTGAAGAACATTTCTTTTAAGCCCAGGAAAAATTCCTTAAATATTATTTTAATGATGTATTATTTTAATAGAAGTATTACAAAATGTATTTGTTATGTAACTGAGCTAGAAATTTATTTTCTACGATTATTATCTAACTCTAAATCATGGAAAATCTCATAATCGAAGCCCTAGAATTAGTATCAATTACCATACTATTTTTCATGCAAATATCCAGAGATATCCAATACGTTGTTGGTACATTCCCTTCGATTGCCTTTAAACTGAGGCAGTAAGTGTCATAAAAATAAATATACAACCCCTCTTCTCCTCCTCCTCACCAAGGGCATACAAATTTCACAAATTTCTGTACTTGAGCGAAATACAACAATGTCTCCGAAGGGAAAGGGCAAAAAAAAAAAAAAAGAAGAAAAGACACAAACCTGTGGAATTGTTGCCACCTAAGCACCACGCACCAAGCACCCGGGCCCAGATACATATTTGTGGAGCGGAAGAGAAGGCCCCGGAATGTTTGTCAACTTGTAAGTTATTTCCTCCCAAGAAATGCGTTGCGTTCGATAAAGGGATGGATGGAAGGAGACCCAAATTGCTTTACCCAGTCCCCAAAACAAAAAATTCCCCACTTCGGCACAGGAGAGGAGCCTTTTAGCCATGAATCAGCAAAAATATGCCCATTGTCGGGAGGGGACTAGAAATAGAAATAGAATTCGACCGCAATCGTGATCGTCCCTAGCGACCGATTTGGAAAATTTCCCTTTTTTTTTCTGCTCCCAAAAAATAGAGAGAGAAAAAAAAAAAGAGGAAAAACTATAGTTTCCGCTGTCAAAATTCCCATGGCGCCACGAATTTAGTAATGTGGCCTCAATGAGCGTGAAGAGCGTGGGAAATCCCTATAGCTTGGTGGGAACTGAACGAGGCTAGCCTAGCCTGTGTTGTGTTTTGTGGAAATCTCGGCGATTAGATTTCCATCTGCACTGGGGGCCTCCGAAAAAAGAATCGAGGCATTTCGATGGGAAAAGTTCCTAGCAGTTGCTTAAAGTTTTTTGGCATAAAAACCAAACTGGCGAGGAGGAGCGTGCGTAAATCTCTTCGCCGCACATGTCTGCCAGGGACCACATATTACCCAGGCCCAGGGTTTAATCAAGAAAACCACTTACAAGTCTATTTCCCAGTTTTCCCATACTCCATGCTCCAAGCTCCTTTTTTTGTTGCTCCTTTCTCCGACCTCGGGTTGCTGCTGCTTCTTCTGGCGGTTGTTAAAATTTAAAAATATTGCGGCGCAAAATTTCATTTATGAAAATCCGAAAAAACGATGCCGCCGCCGCACCTCCGAAAGCAAACAGAGCGGCCCGCGACTTTTTGGGGAGGGCAGGGGGCCGGGCCTGTGTTGTTGATAAAGCATTGTCTCATGTGCATAAAAGTGACGGCAAAAAGCAGAAGTCATATGAGCGGGCATTAAAGCGGCGAGAAAACGCCACCAGGGGCTAACCACTGGAACTGGTACAGAGAGCAAAAACATTTAAACAAACGCTGGTTATTAATCTCTGGTAATATTTTAATTTTATTTTTTTAATAAAAAACAATTGTAACTTTACTTTGGAATGGTGAATATATTCATTTAAAAAACTTGTTACATTTTTTAACACCAATCTCTGGCTTTATTGACCAATCCACTGTAAAATCAAATAAAAGTTTACTAAAATATATATACGTATGTTGAAATGTATTGAAATGTATTGAAATGTATTGAAATATATTGAAATGTATTGAAATATACTAAAATATGTTGAAATATTTTGATATATATTAAAATATACTAAAATATGCCTAAAATATATACTAGAATATTCTGCAATGCAATTAAATATACTAAAACATACTAAAATGTACCCAAAAAATACTACAAAGTATTTAAATCCATGGAAATATCCTAACTACAGAGCTGAAACCTTATAGACTTCATAATTTGCTTCAACTCTAACCATTCCTTGATAAATTTGACCAAAGAATTTATATCATATCATTTAAATATTTATATATAGACTCGTATATAAAGTTCTATACAAAATGTATAAAAAAAAAATAATACTTTTGGTATAATAAAATGTGATATGTATAAAATAAATACTTTTTGGTAGGAAAAAGTGGAGAAAATTATTAGATATATCACTGTGTACTGGGTACTGGGTACTCCTACTGGTGCGACCAGCCATGGTTGCCACCCACAGACAAAGGACTGAGGAGGGACAGGACTCCGGGACACAAAGTGTGTTATGAGTAGAAAAATGACAAGCAGCAGCGACAACAGGCGAGCGCCGTGGGTGCGACGTCTTCGCCATTTCTCTAAAAAGCTAATGTGCCACCGTAAAGTGGGGGAGTGGCACGGCGGCCCTGTGGCACTGTGGCATGGCACTGCGGAGAGGTGGGAGATACGGGCATGATCAAATATAATGCCCGCTAAGTATGAGAGTCACGCATTATAATTAATTAGGAAATGCAAACACTCGAACAAATATAGCTACGCTCCAAAGTAGAAAGAAGTGAACTTCAGGAAGAGAGAGAGAGAGTGAGAAAAACGCTCGGATATACGTATGTATATATACATATATCTCAAGTGACTGACTGACTGACTGACTTGACTGATTCGCCCTGGAATCGCTTCTTAATGGCATGCGAAATTGCGGAATTGTGAAGAGAGTTTTTGGTGCGACAATGCACGGCGGAAGCCAGATGCCAGTTGAGGCGGCGCCGGCAAGGTGAGAGATGAGAGGTGAGAAGGCAGAGGCGGGTGGCAGGATCCAAGAGGCGTCATAAAAGCAGGGTTCGTTCCAAGCCTCCAGCCATTTGCTGATATGACACGTTTTCGTGGTGGAAATTTTCGCACAAAGCACAAAGCCAAGGGTTAGGGTTCACCAGAGACGCAAGTTGGAACGCTTTAAACGAAGCCACGGGAGTTCTCTGGAGTTTAGGAAACTAAGGTAGAAATCAAAGTGTTTTCAAAGTATTTAGCTATTGAAATAGTCATTACTTCAACTTGAAATACAGAAGACTAAGTATTTTTTAGAAATCTTAATGAAAGAAAGGCTAAGGGCCGTTTGCTACTGTCCCTGTCAAAATTTAGAGGCCAGATAAAGTTCCGGCTAAGAAAAATTGGTTCTCTATCGTGTGAATGTGAGAGCTAACTTAACCGGCACCC
>JAEIIF010054637.1:0-16198 GCA_018874455.1 Drosophila trapezifrons
ATTTTCTATCGAACTCATTTTTTGCCTGGTATTTTTTTCGATAGACCTATCGGGTTTGTCTATTAATGAGCAATTAATGCATTAATCACTCATTGAAAGTGCTCTATAGTCGCTTTGCTCGCACTTACGTAAAATCCTATGGTTGCTGTCAAGCTTCTAATGAAAAAACCATGAGTGAATTTTCTTCCCAGATAATTATTAAACATTTCTATAATTTTTTAATGAAAATTCTTAAGCCATAAAGACTAGATTTTCCCCCAGTGCAGACCCCTCTTAGGATAGCAGTCGAATCCGCAACAGATCCGGAGGCGGGACTTGGATGGGTTCATGCCCAACGCGCCATGTCCATGGTCAAGGCTGCGCGGCTTATTGTTTTGGCTACTGCAATTGAGCGGAATATTTCGAGTTATTTTTGGCTCTCGACTTGTGGCGCAGCTAATCTTGAGTTGTCTGCTTTCGGGGATTGCGACTCTTGTTTTCTTGGCCTCCACAAAAATAAAGAAAACAAACAAACTGGCAGAAAATAGCTGAGAAAAGGATGGCATGGCGGTGCTGCAAGTACTTCAAGTACATCGAGGCCATAAAGCAAACACTTTTAGTTTGTTGAACTCCGACCGGAGGTCGGGTCCTCAAATTTTGTTGTCAAAACTGCCAGTGCCAGCTGTTGGATGCTGCTCTTGGATTTTAAACTGTCCCCCAGTCTCGTTGCCATTTTAATTTAGGCCATTGTTCTGCGGCAAGGGACAGCAGCTGGAAATATAATAGTGGCTGGCCTTCGCCACAATTAATATTTAATTAAATTTTTTGGGCATTTAAAGAACAAATCGGTTATGAACAACAAAAATCCAAGGCACACTCACTCATCAGTTTCCAGAAAATAATATTTATTCAGCAAAAGCAAGAGCCAGTGCTAGGAGTTGACCTCACGACACACAATGGCAACAAAAGAATCAATTGGGTTCATCGAAACAGCCCGTCCAAGATTGTGGGGCCATCGCACAACAAATAAACACATAAGTCGCCCATGAAGAGTGTCCTTTGGACCGTGTGTTTACACAACTTTAATTGGAGGCCCCCGAACACAGGGATGCTCCAGTTGCTGCTTCCAGTTGTTCCATAGTTGCTCTCGACCGCATTTTTCAGTAAATTTTTAATTGAACGCCAGCTGAAGCGATTTTGTACAATGTACATTCTAATTTGCCGGCATATGTAACTACAGAGGCAAAAGTTTTAAACAATAGAGAAGAGGGGCGTACACTGGGCAAATATATTGAATAAAAGAATAGAATTGAATTGAGTTACCAAACTTAAAACTACTTAATTACCATTTTAATTAGTTCTTCAAAATACTTATAAATTATTTAACTTATGGTTTATATTATAAACTTTTTTATTAACGATTAAACTTAATATTCGAACTTAATATGTTTGCAGAGATCAAATGAGTATTTTCTTGTGAGTTGTTAGTGTGACCAATCGGCGTTTGTGTGTCAAATGTGTCACAAAGATAGTGTTGCCAGATGGTGAAATTCGATCACAATAAACAGTTTTAAAGTTTTAAAAACTGGAGCTTTCTTTCATGGGAATTTTTTCCCTTTTCGAATAAATATTTCTTTCTTTAATAAAATTTATACTAGACATACTGTGTTTTATATTTTCTAATAATAACTAATTGTTCAAATCAGACAATATTTTTATATATTTAAGAGTTAAAAACCCTTCAATCTAAAAATTTGTAAAAATAAATTGTATTTAATTCGTAATGGTGTTATGATACTGTATTAAAAACTTCATTAATTAGAGTTTTCATTAGATTTTACGCAAGTGCGAGCAAGACGACTATACGCCCTTTCAATTTATGTACATTAATGTATTAATCTCTCATTGAAAGTTCGTATAGACGTCTTACTCGCACTTACGTAAAATCCTATGGTTTCTGCCAAGCCTCTAATGAAAACTCGAATTAATTTTTATTACAGTATCATAATACCATAACTATTTATTTTTATTTTGTATTTAAATCTAAGCATTATACAATACCATTCGTAATCAAAGTTACCACCTCTCTTTATCCTTTTTTTCTCAGTGCCTGCGTGTGTGTGATCCTGGGTTGAACTCGGTGATGGGTTCAAAGCAAGCCGGCTCTGCTTTTGTCCGGCTCTTTGCTGGCTCGTTAGGTGCAGACAAGGACCCGCAGAGAATGACCAGGCGGCATGCATGCGAAAGCGCTTCGGCTTTAAACTTTCCACATGGACATGGGACATGGGATTTGGATATGGCCACTATGCGACCAAGAGTCCAAGAGTTCGAGTTATTTGCCAAAAAATAAAAATAAATTCTGCGCTTTGAAAAGTGAAAGTTTGTCGCTCATAAAGTGGAAGAGTAATCTGAAATGTCTGTGCGTAATGACCGGGACAATATGCGAGAAGAGCTTGGAATCTGGACTCTGGACTCCTATTAAAGTACGAGTCCGGCCAGGGAAAAAATCCGGAGAACGCTCCATCTTCCATCTTCATCTTCGTCGGGGAGGAGCTTTGTGCTTTGAGCTGCTTTGGCCGTTAAACTGGTTGTCTAGACCGTAAGTAAATTTATGGCTCTGATTAATATCTTTATTGTGTCAGATTATGATTGACTAGGCGGCAGGCCGCACGATTTATTGATGGTGGCCATCAGCTCCTCCAATCTAAGAGGAGGAGCTGCTCACAAAAGAATCTGCATCGGAGGGCGATGATGAATGCTCCAGGAGGAGGGCAAGTCCCTTTTGTTGCCAGTTCCCGGCAACAGGGCGTATGGATTACGGGGCCGTGGCTAAGCGCGCTCTTCAATGGGTAAATATGCATTTGATATATGAGCTCCTGGCCACCGCCAGCCCTAATCCCTCACACACGATAATGTCAGGTGAAGAGGCGACAATTTAGCCCTGAATTTTTCACGACTTGACTCTTGTGACTCGCTGCCTGCCCCTTGAATTTATTTTCCTTGCTCTCAAATGGCCATTAATAATTCTGTTTGGCCATAAAGTGAGACGAGGCGGCAGCAGCCATAACTCGCAAAGTTTTGTCCCAGTTTTTAGGAGTTGATTTATTTTGCGATACTAATCTCAGACACCCCCTCCTCATTCACTTCACGTGCCAATTCGCCGCAGGATAAGAATGTCCTTGCAACTCCTGGCCCATTCGTTTCAATGGAGACTTCCTTTACGGTAAAGCCGCCTTGACTAATGGACCCCCGGCACTTGGCCAGGTGCAAACTGAAATGGCCTGGCTGCCAGGTGTGAATGCAGCGAGGGGAATTGATTTACACTTAAAGAAAATAGGGAATCGAATAAAAAGTATATATTTATTAATAAACTAAGGATAATTATGACATTTTAAATATAAACTTAAGAAAGAAAGCTGTATATAGTAAGAAAACCTTCAAGAAAGTTTTTAGACAACTGTAAATTAATATTAAAAAATTCTTTTAAAATATATCCTCCTTTATAAATCCATTTTCTGTCAGTGCCAAGGCAATATTACTTCCTGCCAATCGCCAGGAACAAAGTCGCAAAGGCCAATACCGATGGCTGGAAAAAGACCTCTGTCTGGTAAAGCAAGGACAGCATCCCCTTTTTCCGATTTCCCCTGCTGGTTTTCCTTTCTGCTCCTGGAATGCAGATGAAGGTGAATGTTCCTGGCATGCATTGTGCGAAAAAAAAAAGAAAAAACAAAAAAAGCTGAAAGGCTTTTGCTGTAATGCTGGCAACATTCTTTATTTATTCACATTATTTACTGGTAGCTCAACACTTAACACTTAATTTATGACGGCGATGGCAACCGCATCGCAAACTCTGGGGCCTGGCATTTCGTCAGGACGAGGACACTTTGTTGCCTCATTAGCCCGGCTTTATGCTCCGCATAAATCGTCTGGACTTGGCTATTTTTTTATGGCGAAATTTGCATGCAAATCGCACGGCATTCCCCGATCAAAAGATCGGCTTTATTGCGCTAACTAAACAACGTCTAACTAAGTGAAGCGAAGCCCCTCATTGGGACTTGGGCGAGCCATAGGCCATTCCCTCGCCGCCGGAGGAGTCCTCGGTTTTCTGCCTCCTCTTGCGCCAGGGAAACTTGCGGGAGCTGCGACCCGCCACGGAGCCCGACTGATTGGTCTCCGGATCCGGCAGACTGTGACTGCCGCAAAATGGACTCGGAATCACCGTTCCAGTGGCCTCGTCCCGGCGGCTTATGACCCGGGTTAGCTTCAGCCGTGTGGCTGGCGGACCCAGCTCGGATGGATCAGCAATTGCCGTCGGTGGCGTCACCAACAGGGCTCCACTTTTGGTGGCCAGCAGCGCCCGCTTGGCTCTGCCGGAGGCGTAGTGCCTGTCCACTACCTCGGCTTCCAGCAGGGAGTTGGCATCGCCCACCGAGGACAACTGGGAGACCTGGGCCTGCAGCAGACGATGGGGCACTGCTGTTCCCGGTCCCGGGCCAAAGAACTCCTGTTTCCGCAGCCGCCGGCCACCGCCCACTCCATTGCCGGCTCCCAAGCCGGTGCTGTTGATCGTCGTCGTGGTGGTGGTGGTCCGGATGCTGTCCTGCAGGGACAACTGGTGGCTGGCGTCCCGGCAACGGAACTGGACCACGCGATAGGATCCATAGGGCTCCAGGGCATTGTTGTTCACACTGCAGCTGGCCGGCTGGAGGCGCATGGATCCGTTCTGTCGGAGCAGAGCACTGTAGTTGTGCTGGTGGTTGTGCTGGCTCTGCTGGTGGTGGTGGTTCCTGGCCAGACCAAACTGTCTAGTTAGGGTGATCTACCGGAGGAAAGGTTGAGAAAAGATTGGGGATTTTTGAGCATTTTTTTTGTATGCTATATTAAGTTTAAAGTGAAGAACTCAGTAGAGGCAAGGGCTTAATCCCTTACAGGCTCACCTTGAAGGCCTCGCGGAACTTGTGGCTCATGATGTTGTACAGCAGCGGGTTGATGCACGTGGAGAGGAAGTAGAGCACTCCGGACGTGTAGTCCAGTATCCGGAAGTAATCGTTAAAGGCGTCCCGGCTGATGCCAATATTAATCAGGGACAGGCCGTAAACGGCCATCAGGCGCTGGGCATGGAAGGGAGCCCAGCAGAGGAAGAAGGCGACGGCTACAGCTACTGCAAATAGGGGCAAGGATAAAGGAGGCATTAATTACGCTGGAAAAAAAGGGTTACGAGGTGGGTTTTAAAAGTAGTAACTGGCTTTTTGCATTCCCAGTAAACCAATTTAAAAAGTGCTTGTGTATTGGCCAGTTCAGGTTTCACCTGTGCAACTTTCAAGGTTCTATAAAAAAAATAAAAATAAATTAAAAGCTGAGAGCTCTTAGAATTCCTACTTTTGTTACCTGCTTCTTGATTCTAAGTATCTATCTAAAGGAATGAATTAATGAACAATGGCTTTAAGTTGAATCTCAGCTGGTTATATTTGCCTTGAATTTCCATTAAGTAAATCAAACTAAATGGCAAAACTACGCTTTGGGGCTGTGGTTTTCCCCGAAAAACCCACCTCGAATTGAAGGTCGTGAACTAAACTGTAATGGAAAATATTTCTGTGAATTTGGTACACTTGGAAAAAGGTTTACGAATTAAAAAAACAATATATTAGTGGCGATTTGGAAGTAGGTTAGAGTTTATATTCAGAATTTACTCTCTAAAGAACAAGAAATTCTTTAGAGATTAAATTCTGAATATAAGAAAATGCTTAAAATGTTTTTTCGTTCTTAAAAATGATTCCCTAATTGAATTAAAAAAAATTTTAACCGCATTTCTTAAGAATAATTTATAATACTATTTTTATTGACAGGAAAATTAAATAAAAAATTCTAGGATCTAGATTCTAATTTTATTTAAAAGTGAAATGGTATCCCTTTAACCAAGTGTACTTAATAGAAACTTCCTTCGCATCGTCTTGCCAATTATTGGAGTGCCAGGCACACTCCGCCTCCCCCGAAGCCCTTGATTACTTTGAGGTGTCAGGTGGCTTCACCTTTGCCCCGCTCGCTGGTTGGCCATTTAAGGGCTCTCCACACACTCGGATTTGATGCTAGCGAAAAATTAACGACACCGCGGAGGGGATAAAAAAAAAAAGGAAGACCTACTACATACATGACGCAAGTGCAAATGGAAATTACGAGGAGAAATTACGAGGAGGAGGCTTGGCAATGACGAATCTCCCGTTTGATGTCGTACGCAAACGCAAACACGCTGACAGTAATTTTCAATTTAAGACTTTTGGCGGAAAAGTTCTGACAGCTGCTATCTCTGCTGTCTTTAATCAATCAAGCCGCCAAACACAACTCACAACTCACCTACCCAACATTCTGATGACTCGGCCCTGGGCATTGAGCCCACGGTTGGCATCGTATGTCCTCCTTGGCAGCGACTGGAGCAACCGGCTCCTCTTCAGCTTCACGCCGATCAGGACGTAGAGCACACAGATTGCCGTCATTGGTCCGCCAAAGAATATGAATCCGGAGACGGCGAACACGTGGGCATAAAAGTCGTTCTCCATCTGCGGGCGATAAAGGAGGGATAAAGAGGGATATAAAACCACGAGCTCCTCCGGCCATTGCTCATCGGTCCACCCACCGTGCAGGAGTAGCCGCCGTTCTGATAGACCACCGAAAATTGCACGGCCTGGGGCAGGGCCAGCAGGAAGGCCGCCAGCCAAATGGCAAATATAAATTTAATGGCCCGCGACAATTTTGACATGGTGTGCTGCCTATAAATGACAGAAAGATTACGCTACATTATATGTTAAATATTAAGGAAGATTTTATGTAAATGCTTCCGCGTCAATGTGGGCGGAAAAGCGAGCCGAAGGCAGTTAAAAAACTCCTCTGACCACCTACATTTTAGTACAAGTTCCAAGTGCCTTGCATCAGAAATTGAACAAAAAACATTCAACATAAATATTTAATGTAAAAAGATAAAAATAAAGGCAAAAACATAAGGAAATGGATCGAAATGTTGGTATATTCGTTCTAAAAAAATTTAAACTGGTGTAAAAATACAATTTTTAATCTGAAATATACATTTTTGTGAAGAAATCAGATACGGAAACCACAAAAGCAGTTATTTCTTAGCTTTTAAATATTGTAAATATATTTTCTTTAAATTGAAAACAAGTAATTAAATAATATATAACAAATATGTACTTTAATATTTATTTAAAAACAGAATGTGATTTTAATAACAGATAAAGTCTCTTAATTTTTGAATAATAGACTATTCAATATGCAATTTATTTTCCATACTTTCTTTTTCTTCAATGTGACATGGGACTTATCTAAGGTTTAATGTCCCCGACTATTATTACTTTAAAAGTTTAAATGCTTAAACCAAAAGTGGATATATATTTGTTTTGCCTCAAAAAAATAGCTTTAAATATTCTTACATTAAGACTCTACGGCATGCGACTCTAAAAATAAATGTTTTTTTTTCCAGATTTTCCTTATTTTAGTTAAATTTGCCAAGAGTCAGGACAAATGGCCTAAGTTTGAGACTAATTTCGTTTGAATGCATAACTTTTGGGGCCTCCATCAAAGTCGTATAAAATAAATTTCATAGAAAAGATATTTCAACAATTATATTTAAACCCAAATTCATAAAAAGTAAAACTTTGAGCCTTAACTTCCCAATTAGGTTAGGAATGCCTTACTTAAGCCGGCCCACCCCTTTTATGTCTGGTTATTCCTAAGGACATTCTCCAAGTGATTATAATAATTTATTCTGTAAATTGCATAAGGAAAATGAATAACGTATAAGTAGAAAACGCAAATTGTTGTCGGAAAAAGAAACACAGAATGTTGTCTTTACATACAAATGGCATTTGGCTTTTCAAGAGTCTTGAGCGGCAATGGAAATTTAATACAATGATGGCTGGAACGCAATACTTGAGAATTCTGAAAGGAATTCAGGCATTTTTGCTCAAGGAAGCATTTATTTATTTTTAGACAATAAAACGACAACAAATGATGTAAACATGCAGGCCCAGGCTGGGCAGGGGTCAGTTGTTTACCTACGATATTAAAGAGTGAAAACAGGACTTAAATGTCACAAACTAACCTTCGTTACTATGCATTTATGATTAATTTTATTGCCAAAACTTGGCGAGTTAATTTCATGGCTGACTATTAATTAGTGTCAATAAATAACAGGCAATGAGTTTGTTATTTGCTTATCTAAAAACGACAAATACTTTTGTTGTCAGGTCTGACTGGGTTTATCATTCCACAGGCTGACACGTTGTAATTATGAATAATTATTGGGCCTATCATTTGTGCTATATCTGGGTTGTAACATATCGTTTCATTTGTGGCTGCCGCATATCAGGTTTCACTTATCTATTTATGGCCGACCCTAAATAAGCATAATCCACTTAGTTAATGAACTTGACAAGACAAATATATTATATTTAGGCACAAGACTTGATATTTTGATTTCAAAATATTTATTTATTGTGAAAAACTCACCGAAAGGGGTGACAGATGGCTATGTAGCGCTCCACAGTGAAGGCCGTGATCGTCAGGACTGTGGCATTGGCGGCCATTTCCGACAGGACACTGCCCATAATGCACATGGCGTCCGTGAAGGGATACATGTCCGGGTACCACAGATTGTACAGTTCCTGCGGAATGCCTGCACGAAATGTCTCACATTACGCATACGTCCCGGTGTCCTCTTGAGGAGCACTCACCTGAGACCAAGAGTATCAGATCCGATACCGCCAGATTGAACAGATAGAAGTTGGTGGCCGTGTGCATGAAGTTATTCCGCGAGATCACAATGCAGGTGATCAGATTCCCCAGGACGCCGGCCACAAAGATGAGGGCATAGCAGACGGTAAAGGCTGTTCGCAGGGTCAGGGACTCGTCCGCGGGGGAATCCCCGGCCATTGTGCTGGCATTCGTGCCATTCGCCGAGCCAAGCAGATTTGAGAGATTCTCGGTCGTTATGTTCAGCAGATGGGCGACATGTGTTAGGAATTTGTCATTCTTCAGCAGCAGCAGCTCGGGGCTCTCGCTCTCCGCGGGACTCGGCAGGGATTCGGTGGTGGCGATTCCCTGATTGGGACTGGGCGACACATGAGCCATGAATGATTGATTGAGGCCATCATCGTTGCTGTCGTTGTTGGCGTTGGCGATGGCGATGGCGACGCCCTGCAACATGCTAGCTGCCGTCGATTAATTGCGGAGTCCTCCTCGGGCCCCTCCCCAATCCGATCCCGACGAGAAAAAAAAAGCAAGCCGAAAGGAGGGAATCAGCCAACACTCCTCTCTCCTATCAATGCGTTATTAATACTGTCTGGCTGCGTATCCTTCGCGGCTGCGGTGCCACATGGCCGATAAGAAGTCGACGACAGGCCCAAAAATTGCGCACTCGCCTGTGAAGCAAACAACATTGAAAGTCATTAGACTAAAGGATGAATTTAAATTGAAACCCCGGCCCGTCCGTCTGACATAAATATGGCGAGGGGCTGGCACGGGCACGGCATCAGGTGGCCATCAGGAAACTGCGTTTTATTCCCCAAAAGAACAATAAAGCACTTGACTACATCCACTTGTGCTCACATGCCTCTTGGCTCTAATAGGAGCAAACATCTGTGGGCTTACTGAGAACAAATGTCTATCTATATCTGTTTCCCATTAAATACATAATAAATAAATTTAACTGCAGGAAATCTTTTCTATATGCTTATTATTATTTTCACTTTAGGGTAAACAGGTTGAATTTTTAGTTATTTAGTTTGAAGGACTGCTTAATGACCTTAGCTTTACTAATTTAGTCAAGTTCTAAGCTAAAATTGTTCGAAATTAATTTGTTTTAATTGAATTAAAGTTTTTTAACATCTAGATTATTTGATTATTAACTCGAAGACCTTTTAGATAATTTCCACAACACAGAAAGTTCATATTATAATCCCTATCCCCCCTACCCCAGTCTAACTTTCTTCTACTCTCCATACATTCACATTTATTACAAATATTTTCTCTCTGTGCACCCACTTGTCACTTGGCTCTATTAATAGTAAACATCTTAAGCTTTTCGCAATACAGATTGCTGGCAATCAATACAAATATAGTTGCGGATGTGAAACTTTTTCTATTTGCGCGGACTTAGCCATGATGAGTGAACCGAAACCTGATTGCATGTGTGCGAGGAAAGTTTTTTTGGGCCTGGCAAAGGGAAAACTTTTACCTCCTGCCGACTTGAGTACCATTAGGGAACCCGGAACATGCGGGACTTTAAAGATGCCTGGGAAATGTGTAGCTTGTGGTAATATTTCACTCATTATGCAGCCGACACGTATTCGGGGGGTTAGAAGTCAAAGACCAAGGCAGGGAACAGCGTGTCGCTGTTAATGCCAAGTTGGATTATTGGCTTGAAGCCAGATTTCTGGTTGATGCGTCTAATTAATTATGTTTCCTGTTCGTTAAGCGTACTTCCTGCCCTTGGCAAGAAGCGTTTAAAAAAAAAAGCCCTTAAAAGTATGCTAGGCATGTGTAAGACCCGCAATTCCTTCGGGAAGGCAACTCCTCGGCCTACCAATGACATTGTATTGACGCAAACTAATTGGTAAAATAATTGAATTGCCTGATCAAGCGTAAAAGTTGATTTAGATATGATTGGGCAGAAAACAGGTGGAGTTGCGACCACAAGTTGGAGTGGTTGGAGAAGCTGGAGAGTCTGGACAGGATGTGGCAGAAGAGTCTGGACTCCAGATCGCAATTATTCAATCCCATCAGCCCTGGCAAAGCCAACCCAGGCCATATTAGGTTTGGCAATTCAATTTCATTTTATTTTCTATTGCTGGAAAAGCTGGAGAGTTCCCCCACCGCAATCTTGTTGCAATTGCCCCGGTGACATTGGTTAGCTTTAACATTTTTTTTTGTAATTAAACTTTGCGGTTGCCAAAAGTAAGCAATTTAAGAAATGCGAGCGTCTCCTGATTCTGAGAATTGCTAGAAACGGTCCTGAGTAAATTCTGCAGTCTACGCAGCTCTTATATTCGACGTGGCTGTTGATTCTTATCAAGGCTAGATTAAATAACAAAAGCCAAGCTGCTATTCTTATTTACTTTTGTTCGCTCGTATTTTGTGTCTCGTATCCTTATGCGTGTCTGAGTGTCGCACCCAGGTGTGTGACTCCTTTTCTTTACTCTTTTTTATTTTTATTGTAACGGGACGTTTAAGGACTTCCGTGCGGGGTTTTTTAACCCTTTGTTAAACCGGAATCACTGAACGGAAAATTAGTTTAGCACTTTGTTGGACAATCAGTTAGAAATCACTTGGGATTTTAGAGACTTTTTAACTGGTAGCATTTTAAATATTAAAAACATTTATTTTATATTTATTTGATTTTAACCTCTGGTTAAATATTTTAATTGGAAAGGTTTAAACTTTATAATCACTGTCTAAATATACCATCTATGATGGTTAATATTTAAATATAATTTAACTGTTTATTTCAATTGTAACCAGAAGACAAAAAGCTGGTTTTATTATTAACCTCTGGTTAAATAATGGTAGGAAATTTGTATATTCTGGTTAAATATTTTTTATTTTATTCCATCACTTTAACGGACTTTCTGTTTGAAATTCCTTTGGCCACGGATTTATTCAAGGCTCGCACGCGTCCGGAGTGGAGCAAAGTCGGTGACAGACTGAGTTGCCTTGCGGCAATCGAGGCAGTCGTTGGATGGCTCCTGTTAACTGAATGTTAGCCAGCAGCAGCTCTTGGCCTTTACGCTCTCCCTGTCGGGCCGTCTCTCTTTCTAGCCGTCCCTCTGTGTGTGTAAGGCAAACATTTGGGCTTAATTTCATTCATAAATTCATGCACTTCACCTTGACTGTGGAAGCCGAGCGTCTCCGTAAGTTATGTCTTACTCGGCGGATGAGTAACGTCGCAGGCAGCTGGTTACGGAGCGTGGCCGTAAATGGCAGTCGATCCAATTGAACGGCAGCTAATTGAAATTGCAAATAGCCTAAGGCACTAGGCACTTACTTTTAATATTTATTGTTGACGGCGCCCCGACTCTTTAGCGAATCGAACACGCTTTTCTCTCCAGTCTTGGGAGCGGGCAATCAAAGCCGCCTTGACATCATAAAGTAGGGGAATAAATGTGTTTGTTTTGCAGGACATGAGCCATTACTGCCACCCTTCCTTTCCAAAGGCAGTGAAACCGCATATTAATGTCGGCCCTCGTCCGCAGATTTGTGGATTTGTTTTCATTATCCTGCGTTGCCTCCGGCCTGGCATTCAATTGAACCGCCTTGTTGCCTGGGCCCGACTTTAAGAGATTCAGTCGGGGAGTTTTGAGTCCAATTTGGCATGGTTGTCTGGTCGCGGTAAATATGCACAGTCGCTGGAGCGTGACCACAATCCGGGGGTTTTCTGAGGGCTCGCTTAAGAGCCTTAGGCTATTAAGGAAACGCCAGCGGGTAGCGGAGGAATTTTTGCCACAAATTCCGCTTACACGAGTAGCCGCGCCGAGCAAATTAAGCCGCACGAGCCGTGTTATTCTTTTTAGGATTCTCTCACTCGGACATTACGAAATCTTACAAGCAGCTAAAGCAGATTATTTCTATCTGGATATTGCTGGATTCAAGGTCTTATCATGCTTATCTCTTCTTGATAATTTAACAGGAGTGGTCAGTACTGGATAATAGTGTTTAAAAAAGTATATAATAATATCATCATAAGCTTTTTGTTATTAATTTAAATCAGTTAATGTTATTGAATGGTTCTTGGACAAAGAAATAATAATAAAAGCTCTCTAATATTTATTTTTATTCAATATTTTCTTTAAAAAATAATGAGAACCTGATAAATATTTGTTTTTATCTTTATTGTATACATTTTTTTTTTGTACAAAAATGTAATGAAAAGTTAAGTCACAAATAATTTTGTTTAATTTAACTTAATTACATTTTCTTAAAGTAAATTTCTTGTTTTAAGGATATATAGTTTATTACTTTATAATATACATTCATCCCTCTTTTTTCTTGAATATATCTAGTCCTAAAATAATTAATTACGATCTTGAAAATGGTTTATATATAATATATTAAATAAAAGTGTATACTTTTTTAATGCTGAATTAATGTGAATGTTTAGGTTTCCCTCTTTCTCCCAAGTGTACGTCTCACCACATCAAATAACAGAGATTTCCAACTTCCGTACACTTTGATCCTGCTAAAACTTCATTAAACGCGCGTTAATGCTCCCCAAAATAATCATTGTCCGCAATCTGTAAGTCGATTCCCTGGATTATTCATGAACTGAAAGCCTGCCGCCGAGAGTGAATAATGAAAGCGTGTCGGGGCCAATCAATATTAGTGCTTCACCTACTGACCTTTGTCCCGTTGCGTATACGCAGCGTTGTCCGGTGTCCCCACCACACAGTTAGTGCGGCTTTGTGTGCGATTCGGAACGATTCAATTGGCCAGTAGATGATGCTGATTAGCATAATGCCTTCTGCCACACATGTGGACCGCCGACCGAGGGCCGACCGAGAGACAAAAGATGCCCGGGGATCCTAATCGAAAAGGGTCGACCGCAGACTCGAGGGCACAGCACAGTCGGTCGTAGTTTCCCAGGATCTGTGTCTGATTTACGACTGCAATGGGGGGGAACGACAATGATAATGTCCTGGCCGCAACCAGAGCTACTGATTAGCTCTCCGCCCTGATGAACGATGCCGAAATGAGGGCTTAAGGCACTTTTGAATGCGTCATGTTAGTGGAGATGCGGCTAATTAAATGCAATTAAACTAAACGAGAGTCCTTGGCCTTTGGCTGCCTCTCCAGAGCACCGAGCATTGAACTGCTCCCGGGGACGAAAGTATCACTTTGCATACTATTCCAAGTATATACTCGATACTCGACTTTCGCTGGAGCCCACGCACTTGGCTTGAAGTCGCATTACTCATACAACCCGTTGGCCGAAGTTTATGGGAAGTGCGCCACTTTCATGCTCGAAATTGGGCATCTTGGCCAACGATGGCATGCCGTTGAGGGCAATTGCCGGGCTTTTAACCAAATGAAGCCCAGCCAGCACGCACACCTCTTTCGTTTTTTTTGGTTGGGAATTCAATTATTTGAAAGGCTTTGGCGGTGCATGTGGAACTATGGCTTCGCTGCCAATCGAAGGTCACAATTAGCCACGAGCTCTGAAATTTTTGTCAACGACTTGTTGAGCGCGTGCGAGAGTTCAATAAATTGAGGTCGCTAAGTACTAACAGATAAAGTTAAGCAGTGAAATCGAAATACTCTGACTAAGTTTAGGGATTTTTTTTTAGTATGTCTTTAGACTTTACTGGTTTTTTTATAATCTTTTTTTTACTATCTCTCCTGAATTGAATATAATATAATATTTATGAATTTAAGGTCTAAAAAAATCAAAGGAATAAACTTTGTTTTTTATGAAATATTTTCCTTACAAACATGCACAGTTTTAAGATTTCAAAAAGTATAAAAGTTTGAATTTTTAATCATTTCCCTTCGATTGATTTTTATGTGTAAATAAACATAAAAAAAGTATGAAATAAAAAAGGCATAACTGAGATTTGTATTCTTAAATATTTGGTGACTGGTTCCCTGTAAATATCTCATATATTTTTATGTGTAAAGCCCTAACAACATTTACTTTAAGTTTAAGGTACCTAAAGTTAGTGCAAAACCCTTTTCCAAAATATATATTAATTTCATTTAAATGAAAAGCCCAAAGGACCTTTTTAAGGGCAACTTGTAACTATCTTAAACTGCCAGGCAGTTTTCATCTCTTATTTCTCTAAGTCCCTCGACGGGAATATCATATTTGGTGTACTTATTATGGAAGTTAGGGAAAGCGGCGAGCGGCAACGGGTTGGTCGAACTGCAATTGACTTTCGGCTTTCGCCCTTGTCCTCTCGCCGTGCAATAAAAGTAAATGAATTGGAAACTTGCACAGGATTCGGGGAAACTGCTGACGAAGATGCCGCCGCCGATGACAGAGTCCTGAAAAAAAAAACTTCAAAATGCCAAACAAGAGCTCGACTCAACTCGAGTCAAAAGACGAATACCCCCTCGAATCTGATGTCATGCCCAGTGTTCATAAAGAGCAAAGCAAACGAAATACAGGGCCCGAATTTCGCCCGATTTTTGCTCGTTTTCCTCCGCTTTCCCATGCTCTTTACATCTCCATTTTCCCCCCTCCATTTCCATTTCCATTTCCCACTCGCCTTGCCTTTGCCCTTTTGCCGGCATTCGTCAACAATTGGCAGGCAAAGTTTTGACTGCGAATGCCTTTGCAGCACGTGCTGCGTATTTGCCCTGCCCTCGAATTCATGAGATACTCGTACTCGCACTCTGTGGAGATTAAAGGAGGGAACTGGAGCTAGAGCCGCTGACAAAGGACCTTGTTTTCCACCCCACCAACATGCGCTGTTTGTTTAGGACTTTGTTTTGATTAAGTGCCAAAAAATTGTTTCGTATTATTTGCATAAAAATTGAGAAATTGAATGCATGCAATGTGCTTGATTTGTTTGGGAGCATCGCATAAAAATAGATACTGGCACATTTGTTTGCTCTTAATATCGCACTCGTACACTAGCCGGCGGGGCGGTAAAACACACACATTTTATGAGCCGCAAAGCTCTGATAGATTTGCCCGCACATGGCCATAAAAATAAGGCCCCCGAGGGACTAATAAAATCTTCCTTTGACTGATCATAAAACCACGGCATCATGTCCAATTTTCCCGCTTTGATAGCTGGAGCTCAGCGGCGTGCAAAGTGTTTTCTACAAATTAATTTTGTAACCATTTAACTATCCATCTCGGGCGCCAAAAAGGCTTTACAGAAAACTCATAAAGTGAGTGCAAATATGTGTATATTTCGTACAAGTAAAATGCATTAATTATGGATAATATTGTTTGCAAAGTTAATGAAAGTTCAGAGTGTGGCGTAAAATAATCACAAATAAATAAAGGATTCCCTGTAAATCGTTGTAAATCAATAATTTTATTCACAGTCATGAGTGTTTGTTTAAAAATGTATTTCCTTATGGTGTCATGACACTGTAATAAAAACGTCATTAATTGGCGTTTTCATTAGAAGCTTGATAGCAACCATAGGGTTTTACGTAAGTGCGAGCAAGACGACTATAGGGCACTTTCAATGAGTGATTAATACAT
>JAEIIF010054638.1:0-13999 GCA_018874455.1 Drosophila trapezifrons
ATTAATCTCTCATTGAAAGTGCCCTATAGTCGTCTTGCTCGCACTTAGGTAAAACCCTATGGTTGCTGTCAAGCCTCCAATGAAAACTCGAATTAATGAAGATTTTTATGTAGTGTCATAACCGCATTATGAGGTTAACTAATTAAAATTAATTTAAAGACTTCACAAATAAGGCCAGTTTGTAAAGAATTTTTCTCAGTGTGGACAGTTATGTGAAGTATTATTAATTTAAAAATATTCTTTGTCAGACTTCACTTCGATGAGTTTGCTGCGACGGGCACGCTGAGGAACGAGGATCGGTGTCTGCATCACGACTGGCAAAAGGACTTAGACGAGCAGTTGATCCTGGTGAACTGCTACCGCGACGACATCACCCAATGGATCCTGCTCCGCAGCACCGGACAGTTGAGCACCCACCAGGAGCTCTGCCTGGGAGCTCCAGCGAAGCTCCGTCTCGAGGTCATTCTGGAGCCGTGCCTGCGGCCGAACGGGACCGCGGACAAGTCCCAGCGCTGGGTTCGCTTGGGCACTCTCCTGATGCACGCCGAGACGCACCTGTGTCTGGATAATCCGGCCAAGGACCGACTCGAGCTGACCGCCTGTCGTCGGCATGCGGTGTCGCAGTCGTTCCAATTTGCATTGGAAATGGAGAGGCAGACATAAAGTCGGCTAATGATGCCGATTCGACAATCGATGAGACCTCAGTCTGAGCCTCTTAGTTATTGTTTTAGGTTGGCATGGCCATGGGGGCATGGGGGGTAAGTCTCTGGGCATGCAGGTAAATCAAAATGTTGACATGTTGTGCTAATCTCTGGGAAACATTTCCGCCGCCGAAGCAACATGACCATAGATTACAAGCGGCGCAGCAGGGGAAGCAGTAAATTATGGCGCCATAGATATACGGAAAGGTGCTTCAGCTTTCAGTTCCCAGCTTCCAGTTGCAGCTCCATCTCCTTGCTGCCTGTTTTGTTTTTTTTTTTGCCTGGTCTGCGCCTTTGTGCTGCTGGCTGGCTATCAAGAATCGCAGCGCTTCCTGTCGCATCCGTCACACGAGACAGGACACAATGGAGCTGGGCGGGTATGGGAGGAGGCACCGGCGGGCGTGGCCAGATAAAAGCCAACGACGCCGCGCGTATTGTGCGGCTTGTTTAGAAGGCTCTGTCATCCGTCAGTGGACAAAAGCCGGGCCGCGTCTAGCTTCCTTTCTGGCACTCCTTCTCCTGCTCCCTGCTCCTGCTCCCTGCTCCTGCTGCAATTGCCGCCGCCGGGCAAGGAGTCGCAAATGTAATTGAGTTGATGACAATGCCACTGACTGCCCGGCTCGCGCTTCCGGCAATTTTGATGGCCTCCGGATGCCGGCGACAAAAAGCGGCGACGGCGGAAACAGGGCCAAATAAAACAGAGGCGACCAAGGGAGGAGCAGCATCAAGAGCAGCAACAGCAACATCAAGAGCAGCAACAGCAGCAACAGCAACAACAGCAGCAGCAGCAACAGAAAACAGAAGTTTATGGAGTTGCGAAGTGCAGCTGCAACTTGAGATTTGTTTTGTTTCACCATTCTTGCGGTAATAAAGCGTAAAAGTTAATTTCGTATCTCAACAATGGCAACAAGTGTGTCCGGCGCTCTGACGGATGCCGCCGCGCCTGCAATATCTCCCTCACAGCAGCCGCCGCTGCAGCTGGCTGTGCGTAAAAATCGCATTTATCACGGAACTTAATAAAAACAAAACGCCTTGGGTGGCCAAGTAGGAGACCGAGATCGGGGGAGGTCTAACAAGTTGCACTTGCTCTCCCTCTCTGGCATCGTGTTTGGCCTTCTCTAGTTTCCGGAAAGTTATGGCCGCCCGCTGCTCGCGACATTTTATTGTCCTTTGTCCCGAAGCCGCCCGTGGAATGCAGGTAACAATAAACCGACCCAGCGACCGTTCGGTAATAAAACGCTGAAGCACTAGAAAATTTCATTTTCTATAAAGTTTGTCCAGGTTTTGCCCAGGTTAAATTGCCGGACCACTTTAAGATGTCGGTCCTGCAGTCCTTGACTTGGCTCGGTGGCTTGTACTGCCTTTTCAGAAAAAGTTACGCTATCATCGGGCGAGCAGAAGGCCAGAGCCAGGCTCAAGGACGGACCTTAATTATGAGCGGGACCGTCAGCCAGCCATGCAAAACTTGATTATTCATTCGAAGACTCATTTTATTATCTGCATAAATCTTTTGCCGAACCCACCGACCAACCAACCAACTTTCTGTTTACTTTGTTGGGGGCTAAAAGCAAAAAAAGACAAAAGGGAATCCATCATTCACTGGCGTGGCCGCATTTAAAACATCTTGATTAAAAAACTAAAAAAGAACTCGGAACTCGGACTAAGAGCGAGGGGGAAGCTAGAAGAAAGGCGGTCGGCAAAATGCTAAAATGAAAGCCAAATGCAAACTCAGCGCATTCTAAGTGCGCGCTGCGGAAAACAAAAAGGAAATTCGTGCAAAAAATAAAATGAGCGAAGGCCAAAAAACTTATAAGCCGCGAGCGTAAAGCGAAGTTGCGGAGCAACCGCGGACTTGGTCGCGGCAGGTTGGGCGGCGGATCGGCAGAGCGGGGCGGCGTTTAAAAAGGGATTTCAAAATTAACGTCCATCAGGCAAGAAAAAAGTCAATTTGAATGATTAAATAGCGAAAGCTGTGTAAAAAGTTGTGTCGCCGTCCGGCCATACGAACCCAACCCAATTTCGGTGCTCCCAACCCGGAACCCTGCCATTTCCAATCCAAATCCCGGACGGACCAAAAAAACAGAGAAAAAAGCGATTAGTGCGGTCTTTTGTGTGGCTTAAGCATCGCCGCTGCCTGCTTTTTTGGGCACTCTCATGCGGATTTACATTTATTAATTCCCCCGCCGGCGATGGGAGACAGCTGCCGCAAAAAAAAAAAGGGTCAGGCCTCGGGACATAAACGAGTATGCCTCGAATACAAGTAAATAAAAACATGTGAACGTTAGCGCAAAAGGCGATAATCCATCATTTTCGTCAAAAGTTGACTTCGGGCCCTGAACACAGTGGCACCGAGGAGCCAAATCGCTGATATAAAGGCTCAACTTGGATACATTTCGGATGAGCCCGGGCAATTAAATGCCGTGATTGATTGGGATCGAAAGTGCTCTTCTTAAGTTCAAATTACTTTGGATTTGGAGACACCATTTCGCTGGCTGACCCACTGTAGCTGTAGGTTCCTTGATACCGGCAAAAGTTCGTGTCCCTGCCAGAGACTTGTAATCCCTATCGCATGATTATGGCAAAAGTGAACCAATCCATCGCCGCACACGAAAAAGGTTAAGCTGGGCGTGTTCCAGGACACCATTCCTGTGTGTTGTGTGTGTGTGTGTGGGCTGCGGATTATCATGACGCGCACAAGCACTCAAACAATTTTGACGCAATGAAATGATTTTGATGAAAAATTAAAAAGCATTTCAATCACGTCGAAAGTTTTCTGGCATCGCAAAAATTGTTGACGGGGGTAAGGGGAAATTTCGGCGCGAGATGGAGAGAGTGTGTTGTACTTGTGTGTGTGTTGTGTGTGGTCCTTGTGTCTGGCAGTCATTTATTTAGATGCTAATTTAAGTGTGTGCCTGGTGGAATCCTTTCAATTTCTGTTAAGCCTTTCAAGAAGTCTTGGTTTAATGGTTATTCATATGAATGGTTGGGTTTACCTTAATTTTAAGGAAAGATTCTGGTTGCAAAATGGTTTAGATTTTAATATGGAGGGAATATAGTAGTTCCTGTATAATATTGTTTGTTTTGCTTAAAATAAAAATTATTTAGAGCTGAAAAGTGTAATTTTTGTAACCACTTTTGTAATAATATGTTTAAAAAAATTGCTACTACTTGTATTTAGCATTTCCGGTTGTATTGAGGAACCTTTTAAGTATGGATTATTTTTGCTAAGCCAATACAGACTTAAACAGTTCAATAGTAAGAACATCCAATTTAAAAAGCATGCTTTTTTCAGCAGCATAGACAAAGTAAAGAGACTCGTTTCCACTCCATTCCCTCGCTCGTTTCCGGTACATTTTGCCCGACAGCCGCAAAGTATGCAGCGAAATCGAAGACACGGACAAGATGGCGCCCTCCCGGCTAGAGTTCATTCCGAGCTAGAGACTCTGACCAACTCGGCGGGGCTTTGTTGGCCATTTAAATAGGCAATGAAATTGCATTAAGAATTAAAGACTTCATTAAATCCGCCGTGCTGCACATTAAATAAACATAATTCCGCCTGTGCTTTTCGCTGTTTGCCTTGTCGTTTGTTTATTTTTTTAGCCGTCGTTGCCGCTGTCGTTTTCGTTGTTGTTCCTGGCGCTTAATTCGCTTTTAATCTCATCAGCTTGGCGACGTCCTCGTCAGGGGTGCAGTGAGCCATGGCGAACCAGGAGGAACGGCAGGAGACAGGCCGCCGCAGATTTGACGGGGCCACAGCTGCCGCTGACGCAGACGCTGGCGTCTCTGTCGAAGCCGCTGCCGCAGTCTGCCGGTGACAGGTGTGAGGTGAGTGCGAGTGGTGGCAATAAAAAGCATGTAAATGAGGCTCTGGGCTAGGCCAAGATTCGGCTCTGTCGGCTGCGGTTATATAATGTTGTGACACCTCGTCCCCCGGCGTGCCCCGGGCAGGTGTGAACGGTATTAACCCACTCCCTTGGACCCGTACATGGGCACGTGCCGGGGCGCCTTTTGTTTGCCCTTTTTTTCCCCCTGACTGCCCCCGGCAGTTAATCAGAGAAATTAAGCAAAGTACTAAACCCGGGCAGCTCCGCCAGCTGTGCAGCCGACGCTGACGACATCGGCGCGACATCCAGCTGTGCCGGAATGGCTGTCAGCGGGAGCAGAGGAGTGCCCAGTGGCCAGTGGTAGTACCAGTGCCAGTGGTGATTGCCCGACAATTGCGGGCCAACTGTTGGAGCAGGGCGAAAGGCAAACATTCCAGAGCCAGCCAGCTGATGATGAGCGGCGGTCGCCACCCGAGGCCCTACATCTACATCCACACTCACGCACGTTGCCATTGTTGCTATTATTCTTGCTGGGAAGGCTGGCGTCGCTGCTGGCGCCGGCGATGCCGCTTCTGCTGCCGGCATCGACGTAGTCATCTGCGACCTCAGCCAGCAATCAGTTGGGCGCTGGAAACGAACGCGTGCAGTTTGGATTTTCGAATTGGCCCCAAAAACCGAAACAGAAATCGAAATTGAAACGGAAAACGGAAAACGGGCAGCAATGCTCGGGCGAAATCAGAAATACAAGAATCCGGAATCCGTAGTAATACGTGCTCCTTGGTGAAACAAAGGCCTCGTAAATTGTACCTGTGGAAACCGAGTTTTTTTTCGTTGTTGTTTTCGGGGACAGCCAAAAATTTATGCCATTCGTTTGTCAATAAAGAGCGAACAGCGCAAACAGACGGGAGAGGAGAGCAAAGAAAGACATCATATTGAATTTATGGTGTAGGTGCAGCGAGGTCCTCGAGGATTCCGGCCGTAACCAGTGTTCGAGTTGGTCTCGACCTTGTTGTTGTCAGGGTGTGACACGGACACGGACACGGACACGGCACAGTTTGGCTGCGTCGGCGCCGATTTGCACGTGCCTCTTGTCCTTCTTGGCGCCGATGTCCTGGGCCTTTATTGTTGTCTTACCTGGCTACAATTACCGTTATCCCCCCCACTCGATGGCCGTGTGTGTGGGCGAGGGCCAAATTGCTTTGGCCACCCGCAACGATTGAACAATTCCGGTCCGGGTCCGGTTCCACGCCGTGTGCATTACGTATCCGAGTTCCGAGGACGACTCCTCGCCATCGATTCCAATATTGCGCATGATAATTGAATTTCTGTGGCGGCGACGGCGGCGGCTGCTTTGTGAAAATCTCCTAATTGGAAATTTGTTATTTGAGTTCGATGAACTGTGATGGACGAAAAGTGCCCCCGAAATCGCTGGGAAAATTGAAAATGTCCTGTGTCAATCAAGTGAAATGTAACGAGAGCCGGCCAATTATCGATACATAAAAAGTGCAAAAGAAAAATAAAGCCCTAAACAGAATCAATCAAGATGGAAAACACAACGCTGTTCCCCGTGGAGACACTGGCCAACATATCCCTGGCCAATGCCACCCAAAGCGACGAGAATATGACCTCCTACTTCACGGAGGAGGAGTGGCTGGCCCTCGCGGGCACACTGCCCTGGCTGGTGGGCTTCTTCTTCGGCGTCATCGCCATCACCGGATTCGTGGGCAACCTGCTGGTCATCCTGGTGGTGGTATTCAACAACAACATGCGCTCCACCACCAACCTGATGATCGTGAACCTGGCCGCGGCGGATCTACTGTTCGTGATCCTTTGCATTCCATTCACGGCCACCGACTACGTCACGGACTACTGGCCCTTCGGAGGCTTCTGGTGCCGGAGCGTCCAGTACCTGATTGTGGTGACGGCCTTTGCCTCCATATACACATTGGTTTTGATGTCCATCGATCGCTTCCTGGCCGTCGTCCATCCCATCCGATCGCGGATGATGCGGACGGAGAATATCACCATGGTCGCCATAGTCACACTCTGGGCTGTGGTGCTGGTCGTCTCGGCGCCCGTTTTTCTCGTGAACGACTTCGTGGTAAGTGGATGGACCGTGGGAGGTGGTGGGGATTCCTATTCCTATTCCTGCCTGGCCGCCGGGCTGCCTGCTGCGCCTAAATCTGCTGCGAAGAACACGGGCCAGCAAATTTATTGCTTTCCATCATCGTCACCTCGTTAGATTCCTCGAGCCGCGCGTCAATGCCGGGTTCTATATCTATGGATAGTCCGCCCCGCCTTGTGCTCGAAGGTGAGGCGACGGCCCCTCGCCCCGGCTGATCCTGATACAAATCATTAAAGTTTCGCCTTTTTATCTTGTTTTCTGTTTTGTGTTTATATTGAAAATTTCGCTAGATGCGCGGCGCCCGATTTGTTTTTGTTACTAATTTGCTATTTTGAATTCATAAATTTTTAATTATAGAGCAGATAGCCAGCGAGAAACACTTGCCAACTGGCGCTGGCCGTCCCGCAGATCGGGTTCCGCCCACTCCCCTCCAGCTCTGCAGCTCTTCAGCTTTCCTCCTCCAGTGTTGCTGCTGACTTGCATGCTTTCGGGTTCAACTGTTGATTCAAAAGCACGTAAATCTTGGCCAGTCATAAGTCGTAACAAGCGGCCATTATGGGAACTTTGCACTTGCCAACTTCGGGCGCACACGCTGCGTATGATAAATGTCTGGACAGGTTGCGACCTTGAAGTGTTCCAGCGTTCGCATGGCACTTGAAGCTTTTACGATCAATGCGCGAATAATGGCCAATACCCAAAGATCTACGCATCTGTTTTGGCTTGGATCAGTCAGCGTGGGATAATGGGGGAAGTCTGCCTGGGCCCATAACCTGTATAATTTCATTACAATGTTTTTCAACGGTTTAATTTTATATGTAAAAAAAAAAATCAAGGAGTTCTGGAAGCTAAAAAATGATTGACAGAAAACCCTTTATCGAATGTTTTTGTAAATATTATACCCAGATTCCCAGTAGGATTAACCCCATTGATGTTAAATAAGACGAATCTCTAGTATCGTATTCCTCTCATTAATTTCTCAGAACCTGAACTTGTCACCCTGAAATATTAATTAGCTGCTCAGTCCGTATTACACCTACTCAATTTCATCATTATGGGCATCACCGAATCACGGCCCAGCAGAGGGTTATTTTCCCGTCGACGTCACTACAGTCCGGGGGCGTTTCCCCAGCTGCTACGACGCCAAATCCCACATCACACACGACCAACTTTTTATATGTTCGGCTGGGACACGCTTTTTTCCCCTTTGGCCAGGCAAAGTAGGGCGAAAGAGTCGCGGCTAATTAAACGGATCTCATCGTCGTCGCCTGGGCCATGAGCTGTTTTATCTATGAGATGGCCCATTGGCTATATCTGGCTCCTACTCCTGCTCCCGCTCCCACTCCTGCTCCCGCTCCTGCTCCCGCTCCTGCTCCTCCTGGCCCTGCTGTTGTTATTGTAACCTAATATTTTATTAAATGGCATTTCACGCTTCGGCATTCGGTTCTGTTTGCCTTGTTTACGCGGGGGCTGCGAGTGGGTCCAGTGGGGCCGCCTTATTGTTTGTTTATGTGTTTGCTTTGCTTTGTCTAAGGATTAAGCTGGAAAAATATCAGGCCGGGCCAAATTGAATGCTCATATGTGTGCTTTGCTTTGTTATCTGGCCGTGCGTGTGCAAATACAAAGAGACACGCGATAAAAAGGCATAATTAAGTCATGTTTGATCAACATGTTAATTAACAGTTTGCTATTAATTATTTCCATATTACATCGACTCTCCGGCACACATGCAAATAGTGTGTGTGAGTGTGTGTAGCAATGCCATTATCTGTGTGCGAGTGCCATTATCTTTTTATTAGAAATCGATAAGTAATAATCATAAACGCAGCGGCCACATATGTCTGACTGCGTAACTAGATATGAGATCTCCAGGTCATGGCATTGATTGACAGCTGTTCGGGGGGTGGAACCAGTACGACTAGAACGAGAAAAACGCATTAATGGCCTGTCAAGTCTATTAAGTCTTCGGATTTGGAGAACAAGCGGCCCAAATTAACCCATAAATCAGCGGAGGGTCTGCGGCGATGATTTGTCTGCTTCGTACTTCGCCGGCCTTGGGCACTTGACGTTGCCCAGATCCGAACTCGATTTGTGGGCCAACATCTCTCTCTGTCTCTCTGTAAGAGCGGCGGCTAGGCGATAAACAAACAGTTTTTGTAAGCATTTTCGGGGGCATTAATGGGCAGAAGATTTTTTAAATACTATTTACCAAAACGCATGCATCGATCGGGGGATCGGGGCGCAGATTGTAAACAAAATTGTAAACAAAGGCTGCAAATATTTTTACGACACGCCCGGCAGTTTATGACCCTCTCAGTCCCGCGTCTAGCCAATATACCAATCCCAATCCCAGTCCAAAATCCAAATCCAACTCCGGCTGAACCATTTGTCAGGCGAATGTCAGCGGCAGCAGAGAGACGAAGTGAGATTGCGAGTTAGTTGTCGACGTCCGACGTCCAAACTATTCGTATGACAGTTTGGTTTTATTTACGACGTCTGGCTGTTGGCCGTCCGTCCTCGCTGGGCTGCCATGCAACTGTCACAGCCAACATGACGTATGCGCAATATTCACACGAACTAACCAGCTACTCCCCTTCCCCTTATCGATTCGCACAGGTAATGTCCGATGGCAAGAGGAGTATTGGTATGTGCACCTTCAAGGCGAACGACTGGCTCAGCCCGCGCACCTTCCAGGTGACCTTCTTCATCAGCTCCTACCTGCTGCCGCTGATGATCATCAGCGGGCTGTACGTACGCATGATCATGCGACTGTGGCGCCAGGGAAGCGGGGTGCGCATGTCCAAGGAGTCGCAGCGGGGCCGGAAGCGGGTCACCCGCCTGGTCGTGGTGGTGGTCATTGCCTTTGCCTCGCTCTGGCTGCCCATTCAGGTGAGTAATAATTGTACAAAATATAAAACAAAATTAAATACCAATTGAACTTCCGGCAGCTCCTCCTCCTACTCAAGTCGCTGGATGTCATCCAGATCAACAGCCTGGCGAAGGTCTTCATGCAGGTCAGCGCTCAGACACTGGCGTACAGCAGCTCCTGCATCAATCCGCTGCTCTACGCCTTCCTCTCGGACAATTTCCGAAAGGCCTTCTACAAGGTGAGTGGCTGGGGCACGAGTGGCCCGCTGGAGGGTCCTCCAATGACTGGCATCTGAGTGCTCGGTCAATATATTGACGAATCGACGACTGCCGGCATGGCTGGTTCAAATATTTTCAGTGCATTGTTTTCGCTTGCATTTTTATTTGTCATAATTTCTGTGAGAGCCATCATCAGTCTAGTTCGCCCTTGCCTCGCCTGGATTTATGGAGTGGCAAACCTTTCGCCATGAATGTGATATTTGTTTTTATTTTCTCTATATGCTGAAACGGCCGTGCCGCTCATTTCCGCTCAACCGCATTTCCATTTCGAATCCTAATGAGATTTTAAATGCGGGAATGTTTTCATTTCAAATCAAAAATCTGAAATGCAATTAAATAATTTACGATAATAATGGACAGAAGAAGAAGCAGAACACGCACACGCAAAAAAGAAACGGCTAAAAAAATTCCAAAAAAGACTGGGCGCGTTTCCCCATTAATTTTCGGCGTGCAGGCGGCCGTTTTAATGAGTTAAGTGCGAAAAACGCGCATACGCCGCGTGGGTCGAGTTCAATTTGGCATCGCTCGCTTCAGCCTCAGCTTCAGCTACAGCATCGGCATCAAATTTATATTTACGATATAAATAGGTGAAATTTACAGAACAATTTCATCCCAGGCAGCCAAGAGCCCAGAGCAAGCATGCCCATCAAACTGGATCAACGAGATCATCATCCGACCGTCCATCTCTATTTATATAGCCAGGCAACAGGGCAACAATTCCGCCGACTATTCGCAGCTGCTGTGCATTAAAACAAAGAGCCCTCCTCCTCTCGCTGGATTGTTATGAAAAAATATTTCCCATTATTGGATGTGTGTGTAAAAATCTTTTGTCTTGTCCATTTAATGAAGTGCATCGAAGTAGTTTACGAGGCCGGGCAGGAAACACGCAATATGGGAGAGGTGGAATACCTTCCCTTTGCATTCCATAATTTTCCATTAAGTCGCACAATGATTGGGCTTTAAAATTACAAGTGATTCCTTAAGGTTGGCTATTTAAAGATATGGCCAAATTAGCAACGCATTGGGGCCAAAGGAAATTACAGGCTTTTCCTTTATTTTTTTCTGCCCGGTCTTTTTATAGCATTGCTTGTAAATTCATTGATGGTCGTTGGCATTGTCGACATTGCTATCCGTCGCTGCCGCCATTTTGAGCAGAAAAGCAGAAGGACAGCGGCTGACAGGCTGCCCGCAGTTTTGTGCTCCGTCCGGGCCCGGCTCATTCCAATTCAACTCACTTTCGGGACGCATTAATTCTTTTGGTCAGCGGCCATTTGCATAAACACAAAAAACGTTGCGGGACGCAAATCACTGGACAGCCACGCCCACGCCCACGCCCATGCCCAGCCTCAAGGCAGGGGGTGATTTTGCTTTACTTACTTTTAATTACTTTAGGGACAAACAGACACAAACAGCTCAGGAAGCAGCGGGACGGGAAGATACAGACACTGTACTCAATGGCATCGATGGCGAGGCAGCCGGCGAGTCTTGCTTTCGCCGTACAACATTTCCTTTCAATCATTTTGTGGCTTAATTTTAATATTTTAATTTGTTTTTCCACTGAAGCTGCGGTGCGTGAGTTCAGGTTCAGGGAAAATTCCCTATTTTGCGCAAAGCTTTTGGCACTTTGCATATAAATTGTGTTCCTGGACTGGTGGTGCTGTCTTGGTTTGCCTTTCGCTAATTGATGTGTTTGTCAAGTCATTAAATTAGATTAATTACGTTAATTAAATTGCCGCGCCGTTGTTTGTATTGTTTTCTTTCACTATTGTTTCCTTGTGCCGCCAGGAAAGCTTTCTTTTTTTACATTATCCGGAGACTACGTGGTCTGGAATATGTCAATCTGATTAATTGGCCAGCTGGCTGAGGCCTGCTGTTAGTCGTCAAGCATTTATTCATATGTCAAATTGGTCGATTTCTCCATGTCTCCATGTCTCCATCTCCCCACTAACCATGCTCGAACCCAAAGAGTTTTCGATCCCAGCGGCTTGGCATGTGGACAATGCAGCACCAGGACGTGAGTTCAGAGAAAACTACCTATTAGAGACTGCAGTAAGGATGAGACTATTATGCTTTTTATATTTTCCTTAATAAATATCCTTTTCAAATCCAGCACAACTCTGGTAAAGTTTTTATATTTCACATTTTATGCATGTCTCTAGTCTAAGAGTCTTAAATTGGCATGATTAAAAACATATTTTCATACTTTTAAATTAATGCGAGTATTACAGACACCTTCTACATTTTCTATATATATTCCTGGCGCCAACCCTATGCGATTTTGGGCTTTAAACGCCTTCCAGCTGTTGGCCATTTGCCATAATCAAGTAATGAGCGAAATACACAGACTATGCACCTTGGAAGCCAGAGACCTTAACTGCCGGCGGTTCAAAGGCCGTAATTCATTTCCCCAGAGCCGTGCTACCCACGGTCGGAGTTTGTCTCTATGACGAGGCACTAATCAACAATTTCGGGCAGTTCAATCAAAGCGCAAATTCATAAATCATTTATATGCAAACTCTCGCTCCTCAATCGTCCAGAATCCAATCGCAGTCCCACATCTCACAGCCCCCCTCCTAGTACCAGTCCCAGGTCGCAGCTCCCAGTTCCCAGCTCTCAGTTCCCAGCTCTCAGCTCCCAGCTCCCAGTTCCCAGCTCTCAGCTCTCAGCTCCCAACTCAGTTAGTTGCCAGTCGCTTTTGTCTGCCAGCATTTCAACACCTCAAACCACTTTAATAATTGAATATTGAATCAAATCTAATCATTCAAATGCAAAGCGACGGCCACAATCGCAACCAGAGGCCTTGACAGGGGAATAGCTTTTGGGCCATTTCCCATTTTCCTGCAGAGTGACTCTGCATCACAGCAAATCATTAATCAAATACTGTGGCCCCCAAATACGGTGAATTCAGTGGGCCATCATCACAATCACAGTACATTATGTATTTTTAGCGCTTAACTCTGCCAATTTTCCATCATTTCCTTCGTGTTCTCAGTCCCTGTCCTTCTGTTCCTGCAGGCCATCAACTGCTCGACCCGATATCGGAACTACACATCTGATTTGCCGCCGCCGCGCAAGACCTCGTGCGCCCGGACCTCCACCACAGGACTCTAAGCATAATTTCCTAGAGGAAAGTGGCATGATTGACCGATAGGCGATCGAAGGGGAGTCGCCTTCATCGCGTGTGAATCTCCGTGGGCCAAGGTGGACATATACATGTGTCGCTTCAAAGGAACCAGAGGACCAAAGGAC
Organism: Drosophila trapezifrons; assembly: GCA_018874455.1. Classification (NCBI taxonomy): domain Eukaryota; kingdom Metazoa; phylum Arthropoda; class Insecta; order Diptera; family Drosophilidae; genus Drosophila; species Drosophila trapezifrons. The sequence continues at coordinate 13,044 of JAEIIF010054638.1, forward strand.
CAATGGACCAGGGTAGTGCCAGCGTTAACTGGAACAAAGTGGCAGTTCTTCTGGCTAGAGTTAGATTAGTTATAGAAATATATATATAATTGTCTATTAGTAATCTGTAATGTTAGGCTAACTTTGTACTCGAGTTTGTTTAAGCCGCCCAAAGGGTATTATTATATTGCACTCTGAACCTGTTATCGAACTTAATGTACCACAAAACCCCTTGGTCTTAGGCAGTTTGTTATGTGTGCAAGCCATTAAAGAATTAACTAACTCAGCACACACACACAGCCATGCGTATTTTATTTGGCCTGAAAGGAGTTTCAAAACATTTAGCCAACGACCCAAACTATTGCCAGACGCATATACATATAACGTACTCAGTATGTAGGCAAGCGAGTCGAGCTGCCGGCGCTTAAATGGGCATTTAGTGACGCGTGAGACATGTAAGCGAAATACTTGTCGAATATTCGCGCTGCCATCGATATCGAGAGATGGGAGAGGGAACTGCCTGGTGCCTGATGCCTCCTCCCTGCTGCATTTGTGCAATCACTCGAACTCGCATTCATTTGCACAGCCACTCAGGCATTCATTTATTCTAAGGCCCCTTGCTCCTCAGCCTGCGGAGAGTCTCTCGGAGTCCCCAACGGAGCAGCCACAGGTAGGACAACCTGAAATGCAAATTTTTGGTTCTGGGAATCGGAGTTTTCATGGATTATTTATAATATTTATAGGGTAAAGAAAGTATAGTCATTTTAAAAATAAAAATTAATAAATGGAAGATGTTTAAGAATGTAAAATAAAGAAGAAAAACAAGTAAGAAAGCTAAAAGTCGAGCGCGGCCAAGGCTTGAAAGCGCCACCTGTCGGCTACAGCTTGCAACATCAGCGTCTTAGGGCGGTGTCTATAAATTTTCACATTTTTGCTAAAATCTCCCATGTTTATCATCCGATTATACTCAAATTTTC
>JAEIIF010054641.1:0-18394 GCA_018874455.1 Drosophila trapezifrons
AATTTTAAGACAACGCGTATTAAATTTAAACTCTTGGTTTTTTTTTTGGGTGTAGCTTATATATGGGTTTTAAAAAATTACTTTATCCGTGATTTTTCATACGTAATGCGGTTACAATTTTTCATTAATTAGATGCTTCATTAGAACCTTGAAAGAGACAACTATATATGTTGCTTGGCTAGGACTTTTTTCGTTTTGTGTAATAAGAAATTAATATACTTTTTAGATACAATTTAATGCATTGTCTGGTATTTGTTTTCGATAGACCTATCGGGTTTGTTAATTAATGATCAACTAATTTACTAATCTCTCATTGAAAGTGCCCTATAGTCGTCTTGCTCGCACTTAGGTAATACACTATGGTTGCTGTCAAGCCTCTAATGAAAACTCGAACTAATGAAGTTTTTAATGTAGTGTCATAACTACATAAGCATTTCAGCATATTAAAATAATTTCATGTATAAACAGACTTTAAACATTAAATTTGCACTGGGCAACATAACTTTAAGTTTCAGGGTCTCTTATATAGGACCTTTTCTTAATAACTTCACAACTTTAAGCTCAGTGTTCCGGTTTTGTGTACGATCTGTTCTTGGATTTATACCATCTTGTTTTGGCCACTGCAACTGTTAATTTTTGACTACAAATTAACGCAATTGTTGCTGCAACAGGCTCAAAGGAAGCAACCAATTCGATTGCCAATATTCGGATGGTCCAATCGATGCCAATGAAAGCTTTATGGGAAATTAGTTTCCAGTTAACAAACAGAATTTTCCAAGAGCTTTGTTTCTACATACAAATATGGGTAGAACTTTTACAGAAAAGTGTACTTGGTCTTGCAGTATCTGATAAAAAGTTTACGTTTTTGGCAAATAAGACAAACAGGTAGAAAATCTGCCAATAAACTGCAGACAAATGAAGAGTATTAACACGAAGAATAATTAAAGGCTTAGTTTAATGAAATATCAGTCTTAATATTGCAAATAAGAAAGCCCATCGAATTTGAGTTTAATAACCTTTATGGAAGAAATCATTGCCTACTTTTTGGGGCTGCGCTTAGAAAATATAAAGGAGACTAGCTAAAATGGTCAGTGTGACCATAATATTTTTCCGATTGAGTTGTAATTGGTTATAAACGAAGATATTTCAGAGCCTAACTTTTACTTTAAAATGTTGAGCTCTCGCTTTATTACGTTAATAAAAAACTCAGAGCTCTAGTTTATAAATTTCCGATGCTTACTTTATCCTAACACGTTGTTCAGAGTACTGTGTTTAGGTTGAAATATTTTCATTAAAACTATATATATAAAATAAACTTTTTCAAAATATTTCTGTGCTTTTAACCCTTGACAAAGTTTATAATACAGAGCGGCCTGTGTGGCTGCATTTCTATACTGTTTGTGCCATGTTGTGTGTGGCCCGAAGTGTCTGCAAAATCTTGCGGTTCCTTTGCTCAGTTGGTAGCTAACCATGGCTGCTGACAGCTCATTAGGCCAGGTGTGAGGCAGTTAGGTGGGAATGTGGGCTAGTGACTCCCCCTTTCGACGTCACTGTGCATGCATGAGTGTTGGCCAAGTGACAGATTTTGACAATGTGCGTCGGTCGGTAGCCCGGTGGGCAGTGGCCATTGGCCATTGCATTTGAAGGCTGCTCTATCCACGAGTCCGCCGGCCACCCAACCGACCGCATCCGCATCCGAACATGGAGAGTTGTCAGCCGGCTGACATGACATGGAAAAACAGCGTTAACCACATGTCCAGCCGAGTCTTAGGTACCTTGTGTCCCGGGCAATCACTTGATTTGATGACCAACAGCTAGCAGCAGAAGCATTTAGGCCACATAAAATGCAGTTTCATTTTTGTGGAAAATTGTGTTGCACACCCACACACACACACACACACACCCAGAGGACACGCACTCGTTCACACACGCTGGCAAAGTTGTTGCATTTCAAGCAAATTAAGTTAATTAAAAAGTTGCAAGATTTGTGAAGTAATTACCATAAACAAGGCAACTGTGTGCTGGGCTCCTGCTTCTGCTGTTGCTTCTGGTTCTGCTTCTGCTCCTGCGGTTCCTGGTTATAGCCGTAGCCGTAGATGTGGCTACAGTTGCTATAGAAGGTAGACTGAAAAAAATACATACAAAATATAGCTTAGACTAAGCTTGTCTTTAAAGAATCTTGATTAAAAATCTCTAAAGAATACTAGAAATTTTGTTAAATAAATAAAATGTATAGCCAAAAATCTTCAGGGTTTGAGATCACTTTTATAAGTGTCTAAAAGTATGCAATAAAATGTTGGAGGTACCAAATTCTGTGAACAAACATTTTTGTAGCATAGTTTTAGGCACTTATTAAAGGGAAATCAAAACGCAATTGATTTCTGTATCATTCCCGATAAAATCAGTTCGGGTAATCTTGGATCAGTTACTATAACTACTTAATTATTCATAGTAAACATTAATCTGCTTAAACATTCTCCTGTATAAAATCAATAAATAAATAAATAAAATAAAATAAACAAAACAAAACCAATTCCACCGATTTCCCCCAGTGCACAAAGGGTGTGGATAAAGTTGCCGGCATGGAATATAAACACTTCAAGTCGGTGCGCCTGATGCGCTCAGCTCAGGGCTTCAAAAGACGCCCGGCACACGTGAGAAATTCCACCAGTTAAGTGGTGGCTAAGGACGAGCATGGGGCGGCAGGATGTAATGCCACTTGCCGAAGGCAGCTTCGAGGGTGCTCCAAGTCCAAATTTAAAAACCTTTCACCGGCGAGTGAAACAAAGGCGGCTGAACGGGGGGGGAAAGGAGGAGATACCCAGAAGAAGGAACCAAAGACTGAATTCAGAAATTCAGGATTCAAGAGAGATATGTCAGCCGGCAGATGGCAGTTGGCAGCTGGTTTAGGCCATGTGCGATGCGAGAAAAATGAGCAACTGCAACTCCAACTGCAAGCGGCGGCGGCGGCATGGAGACCGAGCGCACACGCACTCAGGACCGATGAAAGGCGAGGAAGGACATGCGAGGAGGAGCTGCCTCCGTGCATGTCGCAAACAGGTACAAAATGGAGCGCCGCAGCAGGCAGGGAATCCTGGAACTCGACTCGACTCGACACTCGGTTTGTTATTGCCGACAGTTGCGGCCAGCCTTGGTGACACTTGAACATAACTGGGTTCTGTTCTCCGCTCCGCCTTTTGTGCGCTGCCTGAGTGCACTGATTATGCACATGGGAGGCGCAGACAGGGACGAAGGATATACATAGTACAGGGATATGGCACAACAATGCCCCGCCAAGATTTACAGCCTCTTGTCGGACTGCATTCGGCTGGAGTAATTTGTTTTGGGGCCGCTCGCCACTTCTTGGCCAAGTCTTGGGAACTCAGGCATTTTCTTTTTCCCAAGCTATCATATCCTATGAGTTGCTGGAATAGGGCTTTAATGGGGAAGAAACTTTACTGCATCAAAGGGATCTGTAAGGATTTCGGTCATATTTCTTCTTCAAATTCTCTCTGAAAGTCATAAGGTGTTATCCCTTATTTAAGCTCAACTTGAAACCCATTTTGTTTGTATAATTAATTAGTTATTTACAGAATTTCTTCCTTTCCGAGCTAGAAAGGGTATCAAAGGATTTACCGTGACGGAGTACTTCTTGCTATCACCGCTGTAATCACTCAGGGATTTTTGCCAAAATAATCATCGTGATAAACTGAACGTGGAGCCAACTGGACGTATACTTGATATGAAACTGCAAGTCATGCTGGCTTGCAAGATTCGGCCAGTGAGAGTTTTATTTTTATATTTTGTTTTGCTTTAGCGATTCGCTTTGTTTGTGCTCTGAGATCTGAGAAATTTTGTTGGCTCTCTATTCTCCATTCTCCGATTAGGTGAGTCTATAAAAGCGCCAGCTCTACTGTTTAGAAGTCAGTTGCTTTATTTCCACAATCAGAAGTTGAATAAAAAATAATATAATGAACGTTTTGCAAAACGCTCAACGAGCGGCCTTTTCAAGTGGTTCCATTCTCTCTGTGAGGTCAGCTTCCACACAGGCACAGACTATTGTCAATGTGAGTTAATGGGATAACCAATCGAGTTGATAATTATATAAAAATATATATTTAATTATTACCGGCAGGTGGCTGAAAATGTGACCACAGAGGCGAGGCCCTACAGCGAGATTCCGGGCCCAGGAAAATTTGAATTTATGCGGGCCTTCCTGCCGGGTGGCGAGTTTCACGATGCATCCATAGTGGATTATGCCACGGCTATGAGGAAACGCTATGGCGATATCTTCATAATGCCGGGAATGTTTGGCCGAAAAGACTGGGTGACCACCTTCAGTCCCAAGGATATTGCCATGGTGTTCCGCAATGAGGGAAGTTGGCCACTGAGAGAGACCTTCGGTTCGCTTACCTACTTTCGCACTCACATAAGGCCGGATGTTTATGGAGACATGCTGGGTTTGGTGTCTGCGTAAGTTGGTCAAGATAACACCTATAGATCCAGACTAATTAATTATTTAATTACAGGCAGTCAGAGGCTTGGGGTAAGTTGCGATCAGCCCTCAATCCGATCTTTATGCAGCCGAAGGGCTTAAAGTCATATTACGAACCTCTCTCAGACATTAACAACGAGTTTATCGAGCGGTAAGATGGAATTTTATCTATAAAATCTGTAAAACTCTTCTGACTTGTTACTGCCTCTCCTAACCAGTATCAAAGAGGTAAGAGATGCCAAGACCCTGGAAGTCCCCGACAACTTCATGGAGGAGATCAACCGCCTGATTTTCGATTCCCTGGGACTGGTGGCCTTTGATCGGCAAATGGGTCTGATCCGCAAGAACCGAGACAATCCCGATGCCTTGAAAATGTTCCAGCAATCTAGGGAGATCTTAAGACTTGTCTTCGAGTTGGATGTTCAGCCCTCGATGTGGAGGGTTGTCTCAACGCCGACATACAGGAAAATGATGCGGTTGCTGGACGAGAGCCTGAACGTGGCCCAGAAAATGCTGAAGGAAACCCAGGACGCGCTGGAAAAGCGCCGACAGGCGGGAGAAAATATTAATAGTAATAGTATGCTGGAGAGGATGATGGAGGTGGATCCCAAAATGGCCGTGATCATGAGCCTGGACATTATATTTGCTGGAATCGATGCCACAGCCAATCTTGTCTCGGCAGTGCTCCTCTGCTTGGCCAAACATCCGGAGAAGCAGGCGAAGCTGCGTGAGGAACTCCTAAAGATTATGCCCACAAAGGATACCGCCCTCAATGAGGAGACCATGAAGGATATGCCCTATCTGCGGGCTGTGATTAAGGAGGCCCTCCGTTACTATCCCAATGGCCTGGGTAACCTGCGCACCTGCCCCACAGATGTCACCCTGTCTGGCTATAATGTGCCCAAGGGCAGTAACGTGGTCCTTGGATCCAATGTTCTCTTCCAGGACAACGACTACTATCCACAGGCTGAGAAGTTCCTGCCCGAGCGATGGCTCAGGGATGCAGAGACTGGAAAGAAGACACCCGTCCATGCCTTCACCTACCTGCCCTTCGGCTTTGGTCCTCGGATGTGTATTGGCAAGAGGTTGGTGGACCTGGAGGTGGAGACGAGTGTGGCCAAGGTGATAAGGAACTTCCAGGTGGAGTTCAACTACGACGCCAGTCGCCCCTACAAGATCTTCTTCCTCATGGAGCCCGCCATACCATTCCGCTTCAAGTTCACCGATATCGATAACTAAAAATAAATAAAAATTGGCTGATGAAATATTATAGAGTTCTTTCTCCTACTTGTGCTCGTAAAGATTTTCCCACCGGATAAGATTGGTTTTAAGTGGCACGAGCTCTGCTCCTATCTGCCACACGCGACCGCTGCTATCGCTGCTCGAAATTGATTTTTAATTGTCAGAGCCAAAGCCTAAAACCTAAAACCGAAAGCCGAACAGCATTTACGGCACAACGGCTCCCGTAATGTTTGCGGTGGTTTTTGGCCAACCAGGTGGTGGGTGCGGGTGTGGGTGTGTGTGTTCCGGGTCGCTTTGGTCAGGTGTGTGCCGATTTGGGCAACTGGAAAATGCAAATTTAATTAGCGGCTAATTTCGTAAAACAGCCGTAAAATTGAAAATTAAGCAGCAAGTCAATGGGGACCGTGCTGCTCTGCTTTGCTGGCATCTCTGAGTTTGATTGTGCTTGGAAAGAAGCTTTGAAAATCTGAATCCTAGTTGGTATTTCATTAAAATGGAATCTCTTACATCAGCCTTAATAGTCATGCTTAGTTGTATTTTTTATTTTTTATAGAGTGTTGAAGGATTAGTTGGCTTTTTCTATTTATTGGGAAATACAAGCAAGAAGCCTATAAAAAATGTATTAAGGGGGGACCTACATGTAAACGGTAAAAATAGGGCAATTTTTCGAAATTTTTTTTTTTAGTTGAAGATATAAAGCTATTATCTTGAAACTTGGGATATGTTTAAAGGTAGCACAACAGACGTTTCACAAATTAGAAAAAAAAAATTACAAAATGGCGGATTTATGGCGCATTTGCCACAGCGCCCCGAGACTTGAGTTTCCCGGTTATGGACACGATAGAGATCGTAATTCGTGTCAGAAATCAACAAACTAAAATTATTTGTGTTTATATTAAGTGTATCTTCTATTTGAACCTAAAAAACCCCCAAAGAAATAATGATAAAAATATTCAATTCACCTTTGAAACAAAAAAACTTTTTCATAAAAAAAAATTTTTTTATACCCCCCTTAAAAAATATAAAAAATTACTTTTTTAAAGAAGACTTAGATTCAAATAAAAGACCATTTAATTCTAAAGAGAATACAATTTGATTCACTCCGATATGTTGCATAGTTTATTCTGAATCGTGTCCATAAGAAAGAAAGAAACGTAAAAATTTTATGTGGAGAAAAAGCCGTTTGAAGTTTTGGATGTAGCTGGAAGCCAGTCGAAGTTCCTCGCTTAGATGTTCGATTTGAGGTACTTAGGCTCGAATTCCAGCTTCAAATTTTTACAGCATATTCTTTAAATGATAAACTATTATTTAAAGCAAAACAAAAATGTTAGTCAAAAAATCCCCCTTAAGCTAACACAAAGTGTTACCAAGTTTCGCTATAAATGATATTTGAAATATTTTATTGATGCTGACAACAATTTCACCAGCTCTTAAATAAAGTTTCTAATAGCTATTCTCGGGTTCCTAACACTCTCCTTTGTTAGTTTTTTCACAATATCACCCGATCAGCTGTTAGCCTTTTTTGTGCTGACTGAGGTAGTACACAAATCATGGTGATAATTCGTATTCTTGATAACAAACTGGAAAGTCATGCTTGACAGGTTTTGTTTTGGTTTGAGAGCTTTACTTTAACTCCTCCCTCTCTGTTTGTTCCCTCTCGCAATGTTTTCTATTTCAGAGATAAGAAATATCTATAAAAAGGTAGCTCGTGTGTCTACAGTTTCTCAGTGGATTGCCAGCTGTAGAATGAATACTTTAAACAGTGTGCGATGCCTGGCGATTGCCACCGGCCCCTTCCAATCTCTGAGATCGGCATCGGCCTTGGCCCAGACTCAGGTCAAAGCCCATGTAAGTCTCGTGAAACCTATTAAAAATAATAGAATAAATATAGAAAATGTAACTTATTTGTAGACATCCGAGGAATCGAGACCTTTTAACGAGATTCCACGCCCAAGTAAGCTGAAATTCATGAGGGCTTTTATGCCCGGCGGTGAATTCTACGACGCCTCCATTACGGAATATACTTCCACGATGCGACAGCGATATGGCGACATCTTTATAATGCCAGGAATGTTTGGGCGCAAGGACTGGGTCACCACGTTCAATACCAAGGACATAGAGATGGTTTACCGCAGCGAGGGAGTTTGGCCACATCGTGATGGCCTGGACTCCATAATATATTTCCGGCAACATGTACGACCCGATGTTTATGGGGAGATTCAGGGCTTGGTGGCTGCGTAAGTTCAAAAACACTTTAGAAATTCCACAAAAATAATAACTAAATAAATGGACAGACAAAATGAAACTTGGGGTAAGCTCCGCTCAGCCGTGAATCCGATATTTATGCAGCCCAGGGGCTTGAGAATGTATTACGAACCCTTGTCGAACATCAACAATGAGTTTATAGAAAGGTAAGCGATGGATTCCTGTATATTAAAGATCTATAAGTAAATATGAAATATTTTTACTAATAGAATCAAAGAAATACGTGATCCCAAGACCTTGGAAGTGCCCGAGAATTTCATGGACGAAGTTTGCCGTTGTATTTTCGACTCCCTGGCCCTGGTGGCCTTCGATCGGCAAATGGGTTTGATCAGAAAGAACCGGGATAATCCCGATGCGATGACCCTGTTCCAGACCACAAGGGATATCTTCCGGTTGACCTTCAGCTTGGACTTCCAGCCCTCGATGTGGAAGATCATCTCGACGCCCACATACCGGAAAATGAAGAGAACGCTGAACGAGAGCCTGGATGTGGCCATGAAAATCCTGAAGGAAAACCAGGAGCTGCTGGAAAAGCGCCGTCAAGCGGGGGAAACAATCAACAGCAACAGTATGCTGGAACGGCTGATGGAGATTGATCCTAAAATAGGCGTGATCATGGGACTGGACATCCTCTTTGCCGGAGTGGATGCCACAGCCACACTTCTGGCCGCAGTCCTGCTGTGTCTGTCCAAAAATCCCGAGAAGCAGCTGAAGCTGCGGGAGGAGCTGCTGAGGATTATGCCTACGAAGGATACCGCCCTCAATGAGGAGACCATGAAGGATATGCCCTACCTGAGGGCTGTGATAAAGGAGGCTCTGCGATATTATCCCAACGGCTTGGGATCAATGAGAACCTGTGCAACTGATGTGGTGCTATCCGGATATAATGTGCCCAAGGAAACTACCGTCCTCTTGGGCTCCAATGTCCTCATGAAGGACAGCACTTTCTATCCACAGCCCGATGAATTCCTTCCCGAACGCTGGCTGAGGGATCCCGATACTGGAAAGAAGATGCAAGTCAGTCCCTTCACCTATCTACCCTTCGGCTTCGGCCCCCGGATGTGCATCGGCAAGAGGGTCGTGGATCTGGAGATGGAGACCACTGTGGCCAAGCTGATCCGCAACTTCCATGTGGAGTTCCACAGGGATGCCAGTCGGCCTTTTAAGACATTGTTCGTCATGGAGCCGGCCATTTCCTTCCCCTTCAAGTTCACCGATATCGAACAGTAGTTCCCAGTGTACATTCGTTGCGTCTTGTGGTGCAATATGTTCCTTATAGTGGTAGTCGTCGTGCTTAACAATAAATTGTTTTTGTTGATAAAGAGTTTTTAGATTAGATATTGTTTGCATTTTGTTGTGCAATCCCCTGATAAGAATTCTTTGTTTGGGGTATCCCTATCGCTGGGTTTGTTTATTTTCCTCTCTTTCGCAATTTTTTTTTTAAATTAAGAGAGTTTAGAGAAGACTCTCTTTATAAATTTTGATAACAGGTTAAGTGCTGTGGAAATTATGGGATGGGTAGTCATATTATGTCTCTATTACTTTTATGTTATAGAAAACATAGCAAAAGTACACAGGTAAAATCATAAAATAATGTAGTTTTAAGATTTTGTTATTATTTTATTATTATAATATATAATCTAAGCTAGATCTATGAATATGATAAGTTAAGAGACACATTTTCAAACTCTTTCTTTTATTACAGACTTCCAAACTTCCATCATAATATATTATATTATAATAGATATTAACAATATTATAATAGAGTCCACTGATGAGTGTCTCCATGGTAAGAGACCGAAACGCGTCTGGAGAACCCGCTACGTATGACTTACGTATGAGAAGTTAAGGCGAGTAAGCTAGAACTCCTTACCAACAAATAAAAGGTCATTAAACATTAAATTCTATTATAATAATTTGTATAATCAACTCTTAAGATTTATGTCTATGTTTTCCATTGAAATTTTCCTCTCTGTGCTTGATTTCTGTAGTTTAGGAATTATATAGCACGCTTTTAGCCAGCTCAGTGCTTCTGTTTGGCGTTGGCAGCCTGGCAGGCAGGTGAGAGGCTGTCCTTTGCTTTGGCGGAAATATTTCTAACAGCAGCGGCACCCACAGCAAGGAGCAGGAACAGGATCAGGAGGAGCAGCAGGAGCGGCAGACATATTCGCCTGCGGCCGGCGGAGTTATGCTAACTGGCACTCAAAGCAAAGCGCGGCCAAAAGCTCGGGCGGTTTGCCCTTTGCCTGGCCCGGCTGTTGTTCTTGCCAGAACGCCGCCACTCTGCAGTGGCAGCTGGTAACAATAATTTAAGCGATTTTGCGCTTTTTGCGAATGGGTTAATGGCATGCCCGGGAACTGGAAACTGGATACCAGGATCTCTGGGTATCCTTTGCCGTGGCGAAAATTCCACTCTTGTAGCAAACGCACATAGCTTATGAATTCCGCAATCCAGGATGCGGTGCAGCAAAGTGGTGGGAGTTAGGAGTTCAGGTCCTCGTCCAGTACAAAGTAAAAATGCAGAACATGTGATTGAGACTGGGGGGAGAGTCTTCTTCGGTCTCTGGTTACATGGCTTATAGAATGGCCAAGGACTGGCCAGCCGCCATATGGCTCTTTGTGTCTGTGCTGTATATTAAAATTCAATTTTAAAACACGCCACGCCCCGCTGGGCTACGCTGCGCTGGACCACGCACAACCGGGCGTATGCGTAATGCGGCATGCAATCATTTGCGTGCGCCTTCGCTTGGAAATTCCTTTGCCATAACTAATCTCCGAGAGCTAAGCAAGGACCAGTCCTGACGTTTCATATTTCTAGCTGGCCGCACTGCCAACCCTTTCCCTGGCTGGCCCATCGTCTTCCTTTTATTTTATTTAATCTTTTTCTTTAGGTTTTCTCCAGTTTTTTTTTTTTTTTCTGAAAAATTTCATACTCATCAAGTTGACAAAGAAAAAGTTTTTCATTATTACATTTCGCTGTCATTTGGGCGCAGAAATAGCTTGGAAAAGTTCTCAGCTACCCCGGCAGCCCCTTCCAGTCCTTTCCCTTCCCTTTCCCCGCTTTTCCCTCAACTGCTGGTGTAACTCGAGTGCAGCGCGTAAATGAGCCACTCCCAGCTGAGGCGCCCGCCCGCAGCAGTCAGCGCTCATCATCAGATTTCCAAGAGGAAAATGGGTTAAGATGGGTTGATGGGGGTGGGGCGTTGGGGGTTGGGGCTTGGGTTCTGGGTGGAAAGCCTGCCCAGTGCGTAGCTTGACGTAATTTTCTTGGCCCGCCTGACGAGTCGCATCCTTGCACATTAATCCATCGGTGCCTGGATCTGGGATCTCAGATCTCTGGCACTGGCTCTTGCTCTGGCTCTGCGTCTGGTTCTGGTCCTGGCTCAGCTTCGGTCCTTGGTCCTTGCTGCACGCAAATGAGGGTATGGTCAAATCACTCACTGTCAGCCTGTGTCCCAAGGAATGCGTTCAGCATGTCCTTTAATTTTTTTCTCCCCCCTAAGACTAGCTCTATTCCCCCTTTTTCTGCAGTGCAAGAAATACTGATGGAAATATTTTTTTTTAATAAAAATAAAGGAGTTTAAAGAGGAAGTAATAAATGGTGATTAAGGAGGTATGATAATGGGACAAATTCAGGAATTTTCCAGACTTTGTCTTAATGTTTATTCCGAAAAATAAGAAATTACTATACAAATATATATGAAATAATAATAGATATTTGTTAATTAAATCTCATAGCTCTTTAGAAAAATTTATTAATAAAAAAATGTAAGACAATTTTTCAAAAACCACCAATTTAGGATGGATTTTTTCCCTTTGTGCAGTCCCAGGCATTTTCTATAACTTGACGTTTGCCACTGGCCCTCCCCGACCATTTCCCATTTGCCATTTTCCGTTTTCCCAGCCCACCCCCCCTTCCCTCGGCTCCTTTGTCCGGCGTGTACTTGTGTTGCTTCGCTTGCCGCTTTGCTGCCTGTCAGCGCAGCTTAAGATAAAAACTTTCCTTTCCACCCGAAAAGGGGCTGGAACGGCACCAGAGCCAGGACCAGCAACAGCACCGCCACCGGCCAGATGAGAGGGCACAGGAAAAAAAGCCGTAGGATGGGTGTACGAAAGGGTTGACTCTGACATTTAGCTTTCGCATATTTGCACACACCCCGCGCGCTGTGCGGCCTCACCCTCTCCGCCTCCATCTCCGCCAACAATATATTTTATAGACTAAGGCGAAGACATGACAAATGCTCAAATAGAAATTCTTCAACAAGATTCTTGGCCGAAACTTAAGTTCATTTTTTGGTTGTGAGCATCGCATCGGGGCTTTTGTTAGAGCGATACCAGAAAGAATTCAAATTAAATTGCGATTGCTCTCGGCTCGACTCGATTTTCGTGTGCCTCCTCCTGACACGGCCTGTCAATGGTTTTTGCATTTGCCAGCACGGAGATGAAGCAACCATTTCCATTTGAATGTGATTCCAACGATTTGCTGTGCCTCCTCTATTTTTTTTTCCTTTGCTAACTCATACTACATAGTACAAGCCAATTGGAAATAGAAATACCTTTTTAGGATTTTTTCCCGAAGTATATGTGTGGCCTTTTATAAAAGTTTAATCAGGATAAAATACAATTTTAATTAAACAGTCATTCTAAATAAAAATACAAATAATTTTGGTTTATCTATATTGCATTTTAGAACTTTGATCAGTAAGAGATATATTAGAAATAAAAAAATAAATATCTCGCTTTAGCATCCTATAAAATAACTTTAAAACAAAGCCTCAGAACTTAAACTTGGTTAAATATTAAGTATTGAGCTTCAAAATAATTATCTACATATTAAAAAAATATTTAATAAATATGTTCCTATATATAAAATATTATACATGAAATGAGGGGCCACTACACAACATTACATAAAACAAAAACCGAAAATTATAATTGTTAAAAGACTTAAATATTTTTAACAAATATTGTGTTTAGCAAGAGTCTTTCTAAAAATAAGCAGATATTTTTATTACATTTAAACATGAACTCAATAATTTATTTTTAATTTAGAAAGTCAACCTAATAAATAAAATAAAATAAGAAAATGAAACTATAAAAGGTAAGAACTTTATTTAAAGTATACTAATATAAAAACTATAAAATAAGTTGTAATTTTCTGTAAATTTATAAATGTGTTCCATAATTTCTCTTTTATTTTGAAAATAATACTTACAATCAAACGTTAGAAAAACCAACCAGAAAAGAAAATAAAGTTCTAATATTTATAATTATCTAAGAATTTGTATGATTTAATATAAAAATAATAAATTCAGTTAAAATTTTCTGAAAACCCTTTAAGAAGAAACCCATTCGAAAAACCCTGATTCTCAGTTTTCATCGCAAGTGCAATAAATATCACTTGGCCTGGCATAATTCGGAGCATATGACCGTGCAGCTGCTGCCCCGATGCCCCCTAAATTTTCCGCTCCCCCCCCCCTTGGACTGTGGGAAAATTTCATTCATCAGTGCAGCGCACACGCATTGCCAAATTTGCACCGACACCGACACCCAGCACCCACACACTGACAGTCACAGCCGCTGCCTCCACACAACTCACTCACCCATTCATATATTTTATGTTTTGTTTACATTGCCGGCTTGCGCAGTCACAACAGCAGCAACAACAACCAAAGTCACTGCGGGGCGGGGTGGGGAAAAGCGGCGAGAAAGCCTCGTGACGTCACTGGAGAAAGGCAAACTTTATAGCATCATCCGAGAGGTATAAGAGAAAAGTGTATACGAAAGAATACCCAGAGAAAGAGAGAGAATTTTTCACGGAAACGAAGGAAAAATACGAGTGCGCAATTAAGGAAGGAACTCGCAATTTGGCTGCTCATTTCGAGCATTTTGCGGTGAGTTGAAGCTTCCGCAAAATGGCCGAGAGAGTGAGAGAGAGAGCTTGTGTGAGTGTGGGACAGAGAGGGAGTGTGCGTAACAGAGTGAGAGAGAGAGAGAGAGAGAAAAACAGAGGCAACGTCATCGGCACAGCATCAACAAGCTTACTGGCTGCCGCTGCCTGGTATCGTCATTACGCCTTGATCATCATTTGCCATCGGCGAGGAGCGAGAACAGTTGTCGCAGAAACGAGTCAACGCTCGAGTACGTCGGTCATTGCGCTGTGTGTTGCACTTTGTCGGCTAACACGCACACACACACACACACACCGCACACTCACCGCACACACCGCACACACTCGCACAGAACGCGCGGCAACGAAAGAGAAACAGAAACTATTGCATACCGCCAGGCGCACATGGCGCTAGTCACTGGCTCGCTGGTGTGCGTGCGCCTTTGTGCTTTGTGTTTGTAATACGTAAAAAGGGTTTCAAGGAAAGAAGCGGGCTCTCCTACCACAAAAATAAAAAAAATATAATTCAGAAAGCCGGGAACTACAAGAATATATGAAAATATACACTCGTAAGTCTTCATTACAAATGCTTTTTATTCACAAAATACGAAATATGGCACTTAAATATATTTTTAAAATGGAAATGTAATCCAGATAAATTATAATAATTGTACTAAACCTTAACATTTTAATATAAGACTTAATTCAATATTTAATTAACTTTATAGAGAAGGTATTCCTATTTAATTCTTAAAATACCGTATTTTTTAGAGCCAGAAAATCCCCTAAAAAGACTATTTACAAAAATCTCCCAAGTCAAACTTTTTCTTTTATTTTTGCCGGCTTGCCAATGGCTTATACTCTCTTAGTTGCGCTCTTAAGCTCTTCTTGGCCTAAATTGTCTTAGCTCTTGCTTGATTCCTAGCTAATTTAATTCCCAGCTTTTTAAGCATTAATGAATGAATGACTTAAAGTTATAAAATATATAATATGCTTAAAATATAACTCAACATAATATATTTAATGGTTTTTGTGCCACCTTCCAGTTTTAACCAACTTGTTTGTCTATTTTTGCCGGCTAACACTCTCTTTTAGCCGCTCTCTGGCGCTCTTTTTGGCCAACTCGCCTGCGCCAGAGCCAAAGTACGAAGGAATAAAATGTAGGAGCCGGGAAAACAAACCAAAAAGAGCGCCAAGAGCGTAGTAAAGCGGCGTAGTTCAAGTGCCGGTTGTACTATACGCGGGGTCAAGGGGCCAGGGAGGGGGCTCTTTTGCCAGGTGGAAAAAAAAATAAAAATAAAAAATAAGGGGTGGCAGCAGGCTGAGCACCTTTGGCCGTAAAAATATTCCGATGGCGCGCCTTCTCATATCATTAAAATTCCATTTTGTCTGGTCCCGACTTTTGCATCGCTCGCGCAGAACGATTTTTTTTTTATTTTTCTTTTTTTTTTTGGCTGTTGTGTGTGAGGAGCGACTATCTTTGTTGTGGCATTATTGTTATGACGCTGGCTGCACTGTATCGCACAGACTCGACTTCCGCTGTTGCACGTGTCGCATGTTGCTGCTTCTGCTCCTTGCTGCTCCTTGCTGTGAAATTTCCGCAGCGGCGGCAACAAAAGTGCGAAATAATGACCGACTGCCTGTCACATGGCTGGCTGACTGCCGCCTGCCGCCTGCCAGCCTGGTAGTCCGGGCCTGGCATTCCGGCCACTCGTATTCCCACTGCTCCTGGCCATTTTCTCTGGCTCTCCGGCTGTCCGGGTCTCCGGCACTCCTGGCTGGCACACCGGCAACAATTGCCGCCGCCGTGCGCGGATGTTGTCTGTGAAGTTGGTTAAACAATTTATTTGCCCAAACAATGGCACAGTGTACGGGAGTCGAGTCGAGTGTGACGGTTCTTTGACCTTTGACACTGGCCGGTAGCCTGACCTGCCAGCATAATTAATATGCTGATTAATATATTGCTTAACCGACAAAGGCGGGCTGTCATTAAGGTCTCCGGCAATTGCCGTCATCAGAGCCAAAGGAGCCGTGTCTTCCCTGGCAGCGTTTTATTAAAAATTCTTGAGCATCATTATCGAGGGAGTTGCGTACGAATTCCAGTGGCAAGTAAAATGATATGAGAAACGGGTGATGACAGGAATGTCATAAATGCAAATAAATAAAATAAAATAAAGTGTAAATTAAATCAGAGCCGCTTTAAGCTCTTATCTCTAAGGATTTGTACTGTATTTCAAGAATTCCTACACATATAAATCCCAATTAATGTGATTAGGCTAGTAATAATCCTGAGTGTAGGCACAGCGAGTGATGAGCATGTAAACGTCCATAAACTAGAGAGCCAAGTTAGCACCATGGCTAATACCTATGCTTGCCAGCCAAAATCGTCAACAGGCGCCCATCGCAGCCAGCAAACCGAAACCGAAACCGAAACCAGAACGTGGCCTGCCAACTTTCAAGACACAGCAGCAGCAGCAACAGCAACGGCAATGGCAACATCCATGGCATCTGCAGGAGCAACAGCAACAGCAATATGGGCACAGCGGCAACATCAGACAGGAAGCAGTGCCTCGGGGCGCAGTGGCAACTACAAAAGGCCAGGAATCGGTGGAGTTTGCGGGCGGGGATAAAGCAGATATGGAGATATATCTGTGTGTGCCGGGGTAAATGGCAAAATCAAATCAAATTCAAGCGACTAAAGCTGAATGGCGGCGGCAGCCGACTGAGCGAGTGAGTGTGTGCCCAACTTTGGCAACTGTGTGAAAGATGGCGCTTCCCATTCCCACCTGGACTCAGTGGCAGCTGCTGCACTGCAGCAATTTAATTGTTTCAAAATTAGTCCTGGCCTGTGAGGTGGGATTTTCTGAATCTGTGTAAAACACAATAATTAGCTCACAAGGATACTTGTATCTGATAACAGCAATGAGTGATGGCCATGTCGCCTTAATTGTTCGGAGTCAGGTTTCGAATTATAATCCTTCATCAATCGCAAATGGCCGGCTAATTGATGGTTTAAATAGTCAAATATATTGCCAATTTCAGAGCCTATTTAATTTGTATTTCATATTGATTGAAAGTCGAAATATAAGCTTAAAATATACAGGCTCTTAATTATCAGGAAATAAAGCTGTTTCATGTCTATAATTAGCTTAATTTGAAGCACAGTTTTTTCGTTTTCAGTTTTATTAATTGGGATAATGTGTTATTGTACTATGAGTATATGCATTATTAATTATAATTATTAAGTTATATTATTATGTTATTATTAAGTTTTAATATAATTGCAATAATTGATATTCATCTTTTGACAAATATTTTAAGCCGAAAGAATTTATAGATAGCTAAAGAGTGTTATTTTTTCCTTAACTTTTATAATGAAAACACATAATGCGCATTTAAAAAATTAGCTTCAGGCTCAAGAATATAGAATTAATAAAGCTAACTTTCTTCTTATTTATTTAAATATTTGTTTAAGCTTTAAATATTTCTTAATGTTTTAAAATGTTGTACCTGCAGCTCCCCACTTACCACCTCTTCAATCCTAATGAGTTAAGACCCCATCAGAGTGCAACTACCAAAATCAGGCGTCAGAAAACATTATTAACACAGCCTGCCCTTCTTTTTGTGGGCGTGGCCGGTTCGATTATGTCAGTGTGTGTGCGTGTGGGGGCGTGTGCAAATGCAATAAATGAATGGCCATTAAGCAAAGCGCAAAAGGTTTTTAAATTATGCGTGAATATAAATTGTGTGTGTGTGTCCGGCGAGCATAAAATTCGGGGCGGGCATCGACAACGGCCTGGTGGGCGTGGCAGATGTAATGATGTGCCCACAGGCCAAACACCAGAGGATGGCGGAGAAATAGGGAGACTCTTCGGGGGCTAGAGGGGGAGAGTCAACAAAAGCTAATTGAATAAAATCGGAAAAGGCTGAGCGCAAAAATTTACATTTAACTTGTTGCAAGTGATTAAGCTTCGTTTGGCCTGGGCGCATGCCAAGCGAAAAATTTAATTAAATATGAGTTCCAGGCGACTAGAGGGGAGCTATCTAGTGGAGCAAAATTATAAATAGGGGGTCCAGGGGTTAAAAGTCAAAACAAAATTACACAAGAACACCAAGGGAAATAGTTAGAAATAATTTTTGACATTTTTATTGTAAAGAAGAATTTGCAATTGCAAAGTAGATTAAACATTTGTCTCTCTTGTATTATTTGAAAATATTTATTAAATAATATATATATATAATATTAACATTTTTGGTAAATTTATAATATAAATTCAAAAAACATACTCCCTTTAAGAACTAGAAATTACATTTCAGAACTAGACCTTTGACTTTTGATGGTTTTTTGTGGTTTCGGTAACTTGCTGCGTAATTTATGCACAATAACCGTTTTTTCAATTAGAGAATTAATGTTCTCTTTAATTTTTATGAGCGTGCAGACACAGAAAAAAAACAAGAAAGGAAGCTAACTTCGGTAAACCGAAGTTTGTATACCCTTGCAG
>JAEIIF010054644.1:0-24755 GCA_018874455.1 Drosophila trapezifrons
GAATAAGATTTTCATGTTAGCTACCTAAGCTAGGTCTTTGAAATAAAAATCAGTTTGAAACATGAACTCGGAAGATGAAGACGCTTCCTTTATTTGCAGCCTCTCTTACATGCGTTGATTACATATTTTAATTAAACTTCCAAACTACAGCCGTACAATAACATATAATAAATAACAATAAATACCCTAGTACCCTAGGAGTACCGGACATAATTAACCTTCTGCTCAATACACTCTAATATAATTCTTATTTATCCCAAGCAGGACCTCACCTCCACACTTACCGTATTTTCGTTCTTCCACTTGTGGATCCGTCCCAAGATTCCAGAAGTCACCGTTAGCTCAAGCTCCGAGGAGGGCGGCTGGCAGCAGGTGAGTGAAGGAGGAGTGGAAATGTCATTTGTTATCAATAACACGGCGAACTTAAATGCAAATTAAAGAGCGAGCGGAACGCCATTTAATTGGCAATGTCAAGAGTACGACCACAACAATTAAGGCGACTAAATGTGATTGCCTCTGGCTGTGCGTGGAGGCAGTGGGTGTGCGTGGAGCAGGGATGTGCTTGGGCTGGGGGCTGTGGATTAGGCTTAAGATTAAGTTTCCGCATTTCGCAGAGTCAGGGGTCACATAATTGAAAGCGGCATGCTGCGCCCGCTCGACACGCGAGTGCAGAAACCCATCCGGCGAGTCTACTCACCTGTAACCCCCCCATGCTGCGCCGCTCGACACACGACTGCAGAATCCCATCCCGCGAGTCTACTCACCTGATCTCCCATGCCGGTGATGATAGGCGTGTTCCAGTAGGCGGCTAAACGTGCAACCGGCTCAAGGGCAAACGCACAGGCGGGTCCGATGAAGGCGATTACGTCGTCCTGGAAGTGCATGTCTGCCGCCAGTCCGGGAGCCCGGGCACCCGAGCAGGATGGGTAGCTAAAACCGAAGGCCCAACTCAAGGTAAATAGTAATTTCTTAAAACAATAAGCTTAGGCTTGGACTTGAATACCTTCTATCATTTGGTATGGTTTTTACATCCCAAGAGTTCTTAGAGTAACTCACCTTGCCTTCTTCTTCAGCAGCGTTATATTATGAGGCCGCAGGAAAACCTTGTTGATCTGGTCCAATGCCAAGTCCACGGCGGGCCCACAACGTTCCAGATCGAAAGGCGAATCTGCAGGCAATGGCGAGGTAGTCAGATCTCGAACCGAACTGCACCACACACACACTTACCCAAATGAGAAGCCATCAGCACCCCAACGTTGTAGACTCGCATCTGGCCAATTTCTCCCATTTCGTTGTACCTAGCCAGCTGATGGGATTTAGCATCCCTGCTCCTCTCGAAGGTCCTAACCTCGGCAAAGGAGTCATTGCCGTTATACCCCACCATCGAGGTCGTGGTATCCAGGCTAAGATCCTTGTTTGCTTCATCCCAGCTGATCTCATTGCGCTTGGGATTGGGATGGACACTAAATGAATCCGTCGACACCAGGAAAAAGAAAAGGATGCTGACCCGGAGTAGATGCATTTCGAAGGGCTTTCAACTAAGAGACTGTTTAGGGGAATAATTAAATAACTAAAGGTGACTTGTCTGAAATACTTTCATTATTAATGTTCTTAAAACCATAAATTCCACAAAACCTATCATTCATCATTAAATTCTACCCAAAACTTTAACTTTTTCCTTCCTTTGCTGGTAATTCCACAAATCGCGTAATGCTCGCTAAGGCATATTATCTAATTTAGGCAAATTAATTCACGAATTATGTCAAAAGTTATTCAATATGAGTCCCAGCCTCTTCACTGATTTAATTTCATTTGCTTTGACCCGAAATTCCGCCTCGAACTTGAATTTATCGCACAGAACTTGGTTTTTCAGACCTTAGGCTACATAGAAATTTGAAATTAATTCAAATCGCAATAAGGAGTAATGGGGCGCGAATCATTATCCACTTGAAACTTGAGTGTCCCGCTGTTCCCTTTCCTTGGGCACATCTTTAACTTTAAATAATTTGTATGCGATTGAGGTATTTGTGAAACAATTTAAGAATGGCTCAACTTTTTTAAAGACTTAAAAACACAAAAACTTCACCGTTTTACCGAAGAATTATAAAAGCTAACCCGAAGCGTGTTAATCGACTGAGACCACGGCCAGAACGTTTGGTCCTTTTATATATGCCAGGACTCGAGCTCGGAACCCGTCGGCCCAAGACCCGAGCCGATGCAGCCAATGAGACGTCTGCTATGCGCTGGCCAACTGGCTTCGTCTGGACGAAGGAAAGTGATTCTCTAGGTTAGGCGGGCAAGGTTTCACGGCCTTACTTGTTGCTCCTCGGTCGCATTTGAATGGCAATCGCTTGGAAACGACGTCGCGTGCTGGCAACAATTAATGTGTCTGTTTGGGGGCACTCTTAAAGTCATCGTTGTCTTCATTTCGCATTGCCTAATAAAGCCAGCATCTCCTCGGGAAGTGTTTGCCATTTAAGGGTAGCTACAAACCCTTTTAGTCATATTTATATGCCATGTTTAGAGGGGAGATGCTCAAAAATGGTTTAAAAGGAGTATTGTATTTATTAAATTAAAGTATTCTATTTTTATTGTTTATATAACGCTTCAATTGAGAGAATAACATAATTTAAAACCCTTTCTTCGTGTCACAGATTTTGTTCATTTTTATTATGCAGAAAACTACGATTTAAGATCTTTTTAAATTTGAATTAACCTTTTTTTTTGGGGAGGCACTAATTATAATATTACTTTTTGCATTATTCAGCTCAGAATTAAATATTTTAACACAACTGTCGACACAAAAAATTACAATCTTAATTCTTACCAACATTATTTGGAGTCTTTTTCAATTCTTATTAGTTTACAATTTATTTTCTGACCAGATTCGACTTTATTCATTTGCGCTGCAGGCCGCCACCAGGACGGACCCCACTAGCGGCTGCCTTCTTCACCTCCTCAATGGCATACATCATGCGTTGCGGTTCAGTGAGGAACCAGATCCATAGAACCATGCTGTAGCGCCAAAGCTTATCCCTGTCCTGAAATGGAAAATGAGTTAGAGTAGTAATAACTTCCCGACTTTCGCACTTACCATGCGGCCGACAACGTGTTCCTGGAAATCAGTGCGCAGAGATCGCACGGCCTCATCCAGGCGACGATGCTGCTGGATGACTTTAAAAATGCCGTTCAAATAGCGAACATTCTCAAACATGGGCTGCTCAATGGGGGAATCGAAGACAAACGGACGGAGAGTCTGCTCCAGGCGCTTGCTGCAAATTCAAATATTCAAATAAGATTATCCTTAAGCGTCAAGTGACTTGCAACTCACAGTTCGGACAGCTGATCCTGGGCTGTGACACTGGACTTCCTGTTAAGCATGCCCTGGAAGGAATAGGACAGCAGGCGTCCAAACTTCTCGTACTCAAAGAGACAGGTCTTGGCCTCCCCAGCCTTGACGCTATGCCCAAGGTGGGCCGACAACAGATTGGCTATCTCCTGCACAAACTGGCCACAGACGCCCTGGTGGCTGGCATTAGCGGAGCGCATTGTCTGAACCCGCTGCCATGTAGCCTGGGCTTGACTGCGAAGCTCCTCCGAGGTGTCCAGGCAGTTGCGTTTCTTGTCGCAGTCCAGCTGAATGGCGATCCACAGCAACTCTGCATTGGACAGGGCATCCGATATGATTTTGGTTAGCTTTCTGTCGCTTTCGTGTCTCCGCAACGCTCGTTCCAGCTTCAGCTTAGTGTTCTCGTAGAGCACTAGCTCTATGCGCCGCTGGGTGTGCTGCTGAATGTGGTTGGTGAGATCACTGAAGAGGGTCTCGTGTATGCTCAGCTGGTTCTCGTTGTGTAGCTGCAGGTCGTGCATTTCGCGCCCCATGTCCGCCAGTCTGAGGCAGTGAATCTGCTTTAGGTCTAGCTGATCGATGAGGGCCTGCGTGGCTTTGGCCTTTGCCCTCTTCCTGATGTAGGACAGTGCATAATACTGAATTCTGCAAAAGAAATACAACATTAAGTGTATTCTTCATGACACACGACTGCTGTGCTCTGTCTACCCGTTTTGCAAATCCTCCAGTTTGTTCTTTTCCTGCAGTAGATCTGCCTCGGCGCTCTGGAACTCGTCATAGTCCTGGATCTTGAAGTTCTCCTTAACATACAGGGTAAAGAACTGCATGAACGAGTGGCACTTGTTGAAATACTGCTCCAGTTGCAGTTGATGCATGAAGACGGGTGGCATCTGCTGGGAGGTGAAGGCCCTTTTGGCCTCGCTGCTCAGCCGGCAGTTCTCACGCTGCAGCTCCTCCAATTGCTTGGCTTTTGACTGACACTCAGCGATCAAGTCCCTCTCCATAGTTTGAAGCTCGGAGGCAGCGCACTCCAGCTCGCTTAGGTGGTTATTTATTGAGTGCTTGTTGTTTCTGAAAGAAAATGTACGGTTATATAGGAAATAAGGGGAGATCAATTTTTAACAATTGATCCCTGGAAGTAACCCCTCACATCATGTCTTCCAACAGCGTGGCATACTCCCTCGACGTCTCCTCGACAGCTTCGATCCCCGAGGTCAGGGTGTCAACATCTTGCTGGCTATAGTTCAGAAGACCCGGGCTTTCCGACTCGATCTTCAGGAGCCTCTGCTCCCGATCCGATGCACCTAGCCACTCCTCCCGCTGCTGCATCTCTGCCCGCTCCAGGACCTGTCGCTCTGTGAGGATATTCACATCCGTAATGCTTTCGGACAGGAACTTGAAGAACTTTTCCATCTGCTCATCATAGAGGATCCACTGGTTGGAGCTGTCCACGCCCAGCTTCTTGAAAAACTCGGAGTTCTGCAAGCGGAGCGGTGTTATATATATTAAATATTGACTACGAAACGTGTTATTGTACATACGCTGAGCAGATCTCCCATGTTTTCGAATGACAACGATAATCAAGTTAAACAATTCGCGCGTCCTCCAATCAGTGTTGTCAACTTTTGCTTGAAAAAAATTAGCTATATTTGACGGGAAAAACGTTTACAAAAAGCCAAAAAAAATGCGAAAAAAGCCATAAAAAATCCAGTTTTAAAAAATTTATTTGTCTGTTTTTTAGCCGATGCATCGATGTTTTTAAGATTTTTGGAAACATCGATGTTTTATAGCTATCGATGTTTATGTAAATTTTTAAATAAATTTTACAATGCTGGATTATTAATACAAAAGAAAATTCAGCATTATGGGCAACAACTTAAAATGTCGTTGGTTGAATTTTAATAAAACTGCCCAATCAATTACCCAATTATCTGCGAATACAATAGTTTTAAAGTTTCAACACATTTTTGAAAAAGACAACGGCGGACGGACCGACAGTCTGGCAGCACTGTTGGGCCGGCTTTCCAATCCATTTGGACCCTTTTTCGCAGATTACCTGGCTTTCATCTTAGAAATCGTGACCGTGCGCCTGCCCGAACTGGCCGGCATATGCTCCACCAGATTTTAATCGCTGAATATCTCTATTTACGTGAAAAAACACGCAAAACACATTTTCCGGCGGGAACCGAGTCTGACCGTTCGACGACATGTCGAAAATGTGTGCTTTATCCGGCAAGTTTTTCATGGCGCTATAGTGTTATGAACAAAGAGAGCGCTGGGCACACTTCGGCTACACTGAATGACAAGTAATTTCTGTTCGTTTTGCAAAACAAACTTGTAAATTTATATATTTGGCAAAAATGGTAAGTACGCGCCGATCACCGGAAATATTCGCATGTCAATGAAGTAGACGAGTGCTGTAATCTTTCACTGTGTGTTATTTGTTAGGCACGCCGCTATGATTCCCGCACCACGATCTTCTCGCCGGAGGGCCGCCTCTACCAGGTAGAGTACGCTATGGAGGCCATTTCGCACGCCGGCACTTGCCTGGGCATCCTGGCCGAGGACGGCATCCTCCTTGCCGCCGAGTGCCGCAGCATAAACAAACTGCTGGACAGCGCCATTCCATCGGAGAAAATATACCGCCTGAATGAGTGAGTAGGGGTCGGGATTTCTGGCTTTGAAATAGGAAAGTAAGGAGGTAGCACGAAGACAACGAGTATCTTAGATTCAGGATTTTACAATGTTTATATCAGGATTTTGGTTATTTCACATTTATTTCCACTGTTAAGGGTTCGTAGACCGGTTTACTATTTTTTGTTGTGGCTTTTGAGTTCCTGTGGAATAGGCATAATCTTAGCTAGAAATTCACTATTTTCATTATCGAATAGTAAAATTAAGTTCTGCCTTGGTTTAAATGAGGCTATGAGGAATTATTGAAGCATTAGAGATAATCTCTACTTCCAGTTTGCTTATATTGGATATATACAAGAAAAGAAAGCCGGTTCTATTGTTATTACACTAAATAAATACAAACCAAGGGGGTAACTTAAGCTGAAATGATACTGATGATAACGCTTTGCCCACAGGAATATGGTCTGCTCCGTGGCGGGCATTACATCCGATGCCAATGTGCTGACCAAAGAGCTGCGCCTGATCGCCCAACAATACCAGTTCAGCTACGGCGAGGTGATCCCCTGCGAGCAGCTCGTCTCGCACCTGTGCGACATCAAGCAGGCTTACACTCAGTACGGCGGCAAGCGCCCCTTCGGCGTTTCTCTGCTGTACATGGGCTGGGATAACAAGTACGGCTACCAGCTGTACCAGTCAGATCCCAGCGGCAACTACGGCGGCTGGAAGGCCACTTGTATCGGCAACAACTTCGGAGCCGCCATCTCAATGCTGAAGCAGGAGCTTGCCGACAAAGAGAACGTTAAGCTGACACTGGAGGAAGCCAAGGACCTGGCCGTCAAGGTGCTCAGCATGACCCTAGATACCACCAAGCTGACCCCCGAAAAGGTGGAGATGGCCACGCTACAGCGTGTGGACAACGCCACCGTATACAGTGTGCTGGAGAAGCCCGACGTGGAAAAGCTGATCGGGAAGTACAACAAGCTGCAAGCGGAGGCCGAGGCCGCCAAGAAGGAGAAGCAGTCGAAGCAGCAGGCCAAGCCCTAAAGCCGCCTCTCTGATCACTGGTGGATAGCTACATGCATAATTACTGATTTTTGTATTCGAGGAGTGTGAAATAAAATTTCAAAAAACCACAAATATTTAAGACAGATTTTCCTAGAATGTTAAATCTATCAACAATTTTAAACAATCATTGCGTACAGCGTTGCCAGATGAGTCCAAAGTTTTAATTATTTTTCTGTCATTTTATAATTTTTAATTATATGCAAGGAAATACTTAACTAGTAGAACAAAAGAGCACACATTCATCTAAGAAATCTTTTTATTAGAATAAACTTTGATAAAGCAAGAATTAAGTTAACCAATTCTACATGTTAGTATTTTTTTGTGGCCTGGTTACACTCATGCTCACTTCTCACTCCCGCGTCGAAGGCTCTCAATTCTGCGTCACAGGTTAATGGAAAAACGTCCTAAAAATGGCCGCCATCGCCAGTCACTAAAAAAATACCGTACAAAACATTTTGAGAAAAATTCCGTCGCTTTTTATTTGCTGTTGCTGTCAAAAAATGCAAAATTTACTGCTAAACTAATCATTTATCGGTTTCATCGAAGGGCTTTTTGTGAAAACATAGTTTACGCAGCGGCGAGCGCGTGGAAAACGGATGGGAAAACGTTTTTTCATACGCAGCAGTAGCAGTGAGCGCGCGTGTATGTGTGCGTGCCACAGAAAGTTGCAAGCAGAAAGAGCTCTAAATAAGTGCACGGTTGTTAAATATTTCATGTGCTCGCTTTATGCAATAACAAAATCCCCATAAGCATCCATGCGAAAGCGGAAAAATGTGAAAAAAACCAATGGGAATTTCTCAATGTTGTCAATATTCAGCGAGAGCGACGTACGAAAAGTCAAAAGCAAAGGAGAGGAGAATGGAATAACACAAAAAAAGAGCTGAGCCACAGCGAAGCAAGAAGAAACGCGAAGCACGGGCTAAAGAAAAATCGAAATAATAAAAAAAAAGCACGCACACAAATGCCTGGCCGTGTGTGTGTGCATGTGTGAGCGAGTGAGATTCTGTGCGCGCGTGTCTGTGTGTGTGAGAGAGTGAAACGTATAAATAAAATTCAGCCAAATGCAGAAACCAACAACAAAATGGATAACAAAACTACACAGTTGGATTTTAAATTACTGGTAATTAAATAATGTTTACCATTACCGTCACCCCTCCCATTCTTCTTCTTCTACACCATCATGATATCAAGTACACATACACAAGCAGCTGAATTGGTGTGCTTGTATGTGTGCGTGACTGTCTAATTGAGAGAGCAGCAAAACAACGTGTAATGCGTAGGCAAGAAAGAGAGCGGCAGTGCGAGAGAGAGATAGAAAGAGCGAGCGAGAGAGCGCGATAGAAGAGGAGGTGGAGGACAGATAACAAATGAAGTGAAGTACAGTGTGCACTGGCCGTATTTATTGTTGTTGTTGTTTGCCGTTCTTATTGTTGTTGCTGCAGTGTGAAAAGGTCGTCCCGATTAAAAAACAAAAAAAATTTAGTTTTGCGCTCCAATTGGAAATGCGAAGCACCTGAGGTAAACAAAGAGACGCTGCTAATGAGTTTGAGCGGGAATTGCGGTCAACTTGAGTTTGATTAAGAAAGCTCTATGTGGAGAGCAGAGCCGATCAGATCGCGTATTATTCGGCTAAGTGTAGCCGGCGGAAGGGTGGTTCTGAAATTCCCTGTATTTGTGTTTGCTTTATTATTTTAAAAGCTTTAAAAGCCAACCCATCCCCAATCACTTCTTGCACAATTCCCACCCACCAGCACACACACACACACGCACACTGAACTTCCGCCAAGTCTTTTGCTCCATCTCCCAACCGCATCCCGCCCCTTCTCTGCCGCCCACTCCACCTATCCCTATTCAAAGGCAAAACCCATACCACTCCCATTTCCATTTCCATTTGCCTCCTCCTCGTCCGCCTTCTCTTTCTCCCCTTTTCTTTCCCCTTTCGCCGAGTGCCACATAATGTTATTTTTGTTTTTTCTATTTGCCTCTAAAATGAATTGTAGTTCCCCACCTCCTCCCCTTTCTCCGCCTCTCTTCCTCCTCGCCATCGCTGTGCCTTGCTTTGCTTTGCTTGCTACTCCCCACTTTTCGACCCATTTCATCATTGCTATTATTCACTTTTGTTTTGTTTTCCTTCGTTATTTTTGAGAAAATATTTATTTTTATTTTTATTAGTTTATAACAACATTTACATTTACTTCATCCACACACAAACACACCAGCACATTTACATAAATACTAATACTACAAATACTACAAAATCCGACAGCCAACAACAGCAGCAGCAGCAACAACAACAATCCAAAATTGAGCCCCAAGAGCAAGAGTATGATTGTATTTCTTTCTCTCCCCCCGGTTTTGTGTGTTTGTATTGTTGTTTTTGTGTGTTTGTAGGAGGGGGCAGCGGAAGGGGAGAGAATGAGGAGTTCTCTCCTCCTCTTGCATGCATATAAATTCGAGGCATTTCACATGCAGGTGCGAGCGAGAGGGCCAATCGAGTACGAATGTACGAAGCAAAGCACAAGTGGAAGAAGAAGAATAGTAAACAGCGCTGCACAGTGGAGCAAGTTTTCTGTTGCCTTTTGTGCGGCACCGTTTTAATTAATTTCACCGTTAATAAGATTTAAATTCACCGATTTAAATGCATTTAAAATAAATGGATTCCATTAATTCTACGTCACGCCACGAAATTCACTCAATTTGGTTTCCCACTCAGTTTCAAATAAAATTTTCTCTCGATCACTAGTTGTTTTGTGGTTTTTAATTAATTCTGTTTTGCAGTAACTCAATTAAAGTTTTTATCGCTCTTAATTGAGTTTACGACATGTTTTCCCTTCCCTATCCTTTCCACTGTGTTTTGCTGTGCCAATTTCATTAATAAAACTCTGAAAAAAGGGAAAGAGAGCGGGCGATGTAAATGCTATTTTTATTTGATTAGTACAACTATTTGGATGTACGTGTATGTGTGCTTGGCTGTGTGAGTTCCACTTTGAGAGCTTTAATGTGGGCCTGGGTGCGAGGGAGATGGCGCTCACGAAATGTATAACATAAATTTTGCTAAAAATGCAGCCAACGTCATCCCCCCGGCCGCCGCTTGCCACCGCCCCAGCGTTTCACCCATCTGAACACTAAAGAGTATATATATGCATGTTCGTACGGTGTGCTCATGTGTACATAAGTATTTCGAAGATAGCTCTTTGGGTCTTTATGTGTGCTATGAACAGGTACATAACAATTGCAAACGAACTAAATATTTCTGTGCAGCAACTAAAGCGGAATAAATCAAGATGGAAGAGGCATTTATCACCCAGGCCCACCGAATATGCCATACTCTGCCCAAACGAAATATCTTCACAATACTACAAGTATTTTTAGTTGCTCGCACATGTTCCTAGAAACACACAAACAGTGGTACTCAACATAATAGGAGCGCCCACTAAAAATTAAGGAATTAAACTTCAATCAGCTCTGCAGTCTCTCTCTGAGAAACATTTATCGGATGCTTTTGAGCATTTGCCTTTTTTAGGACCGTCATTGATACTATTGACACAACGTATTGGCCCTAAGCTATAGTAGAACCGTATGTCTAGCACTTTATGCACGTTTTATAGTGTTTAATAGGATAAGTGCATTATTTTGAATTTAATTTCGCCTTCTGACAAATTACCGAGAACCTACTTCTCCATAGGGAACACTTTTAGATTCATTTGACCACAGGATGTTTGGTTATTTCTTTTTTTTCCTATCACTATGGCGCTATGTGGTCGGATGCTATTAAATTATTGTATTTAATAATATATTTGTATACCTGCATTAAAGATTAGTTCATCCATTATATTTCTACAGCTTGAGAAAGAAAGTTGATTTTAGTATCTGCATTTGGAATGTCTAGAATCTAGGTTATCGCTTATTATTCGTCACCGTCGGCTTGTTTTAAATTTGAGTGAATAGTTTAGTGAATTTTTAATTTAAAAAAAAACAGCTAAGAATAATATTTTTAAAATTGAATTACTGACATTCAAATTCAAATAGCGAAACAAAGATGACGAATTTTGTTAGTTCTTTTAGTTTAGCGAAAGTTTTGGAATTTTAAATATACTTTATATTTCTACCCGGTACCCGTAGAGTACAAGGGTATTAAAACTTAGTGAAAACCGAAAATGTATGTAACAGGCAGAAGGAGCCCTATAAAGTATATATATTCTTGATCAGCGTCACCAGCCGTCTGTCCGTCTGTTTGAAACAACAGATCTCAGAGACTATAAGAGCTAGAGCTACCAAATTTGGTGACAACATTCAAATCTTTTGCACGCAGATGAAGTTTGTTTTAAAATTTGACCATGCCCTCTAAAATCATAAAAATCGTTAAAAAAAATATATATATTCGTTTTATTTGGTTTAAAGTAAATATATAGAATTAAATATTAGGCTTGTGCGAACGTTTGAGTATAAAAATTTGAGTATAATCGGATGATAAACATGGGAGATATTAACAAAAATGTGACACTTAAGAACACACCTCTCCAAGACGCGGCTGTTGCAAGCTGTAGCCGACAGGTGGCGCGTTCGAGCCTTGGCTGCGCTCGGCACTTTTTTTATTTTAATTTTTTTCTTCTTATTATTTGTTATTATACCCGGAGAAAAACTGAAAAAGCTATTAAATAAAAAATTAAATAATTTTTTGGTTTTTGTGTAGGGATTTTAGATTGTCTTTTAATGTAAAGCATAAACGTTAGGGTACTGGGTATATCACAGTCGAGCACACTAGACTGTAGCTTTCTTACTTGTTTTCATTGCGATTATTTTAGTTATATTTTGTATTGCAGTCATTTAAGATGATCTAAAAGTTAATACAAAACACACATGACATTGTATTGCATCGGAATTGTACTTACGCAAATCTATGTAACAGCAGGGATTAATTATAATTTTAAAATGTTACTAAAATTATTTTTCTTTTAAAATGGAATTCAGAAGTTGTGTTATGTTGTAGAATTTTTAGTTAATATTTAACTTTATTATATCAATAGAAGTTAGAAAGTAGTCATTCTGGTGTACCTATTACTTTGGCCTTATGTGCGTGCACACAGACACGAGCATAAAAGCACACACACACATACTGGTAAAAATTTAATTAGAACACAAAAAATCTAATTAAATATGGCATTTTCTTCTTTCTTGCATTGCACGTTCTTAAGCTATTTTCTCTTCGCTATCCCGTTTTTTCACTGCCCCTCTCTATCTCTTGCACACACACATCCGAATTAAGTTTATAAAAGTTTATAAATCCATGCATGTGTGTGCGCGTACTTGTAGTAAGTTTGTGTTATCTGCCATCTAAATTTACAACAACTTTATTGACAAATAAAACGCACGAATCGCAGCGTTGCCACTCAGATGGAATAGGTAGATTATATATTAAATATCGGTTAATAGCCTCAGTTTAAAGTCTTTTGTGAACTATTACTGTCTTGTGTTTTATTTCAAGTTGATTGATTAAAAACAGCTTGACTGGGAGAAAGTAGGGCCTGACTTATACCTTTACGTTGCTGCTATAATCGCTTTATAAACATGCATACACATATACATATCCACAAATGTGTATATCGTAGCCCCCTTTAAATAAACTTCATAAAAAATTAATTGTTTGCATTTCATTAGCTCCGAAATATAAATACATATTTAATTTAAGGTTATTGTTCGTAAAAGTATACATAAATTAATACGACAGTAGAACGTACTCAACGTGGATTTCTCATCGCAAACCAAATATTTAGTAAATATGCGAAAAATATATTAAATGGTGTCCTAATACCCTAAAACCTTCAACCTACATTTAGCTTAAAGTTAAACTATATTTTACTTTACCGAGCATGCACTGTTTATGGTAAATAACGATTAAGAGCCACAGTGAATCTTTCAGACCAATAAACTATATTTATGTATGAATCAGTTCTTAATGGTCATCACCATTTTCTATGAAGACATATTTGTCATTTGTTTGACCAGGACTTTTGTAATTTTGTGCGATTATTATTTACAAGGGTTACATTTTTTATTACGAAAATAGGGTCTTCCTCTTACGAAGTCTTTTTAAAATTAAATATAATATAATGTAATTCAATTTATGTACATGAAAATGTATTGAAATGCAGCAAAAGATTATGTAATTATAATAACAATCGATTTATAATAAACCAGTAAAAAAGCTACAGTCAAGTGTGCTCGACTGTGAGATACTCGGAAACTAAAGCTTTTGCATTTAATTAAAAGACAAAATAAATTTAAGATCGTCCCACAAACAAATGGATCTGCGGGCCACCTGTATTCTTTTCATCAAGTTTGATAGCTGTGCTCCATTTAATCTCTAAGATCCAGTGTCCAAAATCCAAATGTTTAGGCTGACTTTGACTTTAGCAAGAAAGCTTGCCCCGAAGAAATGGCATTGGAAATGGGAAAATGCCACTATCGGGGATAGTGATGACCTCTCGGTACTCTATTTAACCTATATTATAAATTAGTGAAAAGTTCTCGTTTTCGGCACTTAATAAAAAATACTTGTGTGAGTATAAAACTAGCACTACTTTAGTAGTTGTTCGTTTAGTGGTCTAGAATGATAAGTATCTGCTAATTTGTTTTTTACAGATATTAGATATAGTGGTGCTATTTCGGCGTTTATGCCTGCCAACATAAAGAATGCTAGACTGAAAAAGATAAAGCTGTAGGTCCCTGAGATGCTTAAAATAAGTACAGCTGATGGTGGTCAATAATACAATTTCCTATATATCTTAAAAAATTCATAGTTTATGTTGATAAAACATAAGTATAAATCCTAGACAAATTTTTGCAAGAATCAAAAAAATATGTATAAATAGGTTATAAAAAGAAAGTATTACCTGAAGCCCCTTTTATGAGAGATTTTTACTTTTTTTATTTATTCAAAACTAAAGATTAAAGGTACACAAATATTATTAATGTTAAATAATAACTTGAATAATAAGTGCTCCTGTTTTTGTAGAAAAAAAACTTATTTTTTATCTAGTACAGATGAAGTATCTATGACTTTTAAAACTTTTTATTGTTTTAAATGTGAGTTCGTGAATGTGCAGGGTATCTTTGTTTTTAGAGCATTTCAAAGTTGTGTCGTCGTTGCCTCTTCCCTCTCCTCTTTCTCCCTTGCCCCTTTCGCTGGCTCCCTATTGTTTCCCTCTCCCGCGCGCACAGTGGGTGGATGGGTGGTGGGAGAGCTGCCTGCAGAGAGCTCCACATTGTGCTTGTAACAACTACAAATCGCTGCAAATATACACACACGCTCACACACATGTACTCATACATACATACATAATAGCAACATTGTGGAATGGGGAAAAGTAGCACAAATTGTGCGCTGTTTTAATTTCTCTGCCGCTGCCTCTGCCTCCGCTTTTGCTGTTTTTTGTTTTTCTTTTCTATTTTCGCCATCTTCGTTCGCCATTTCTGTGTGTGTGTGTTTGCTTTGTGCTAATCGCTTGCGCGGGCAGCGCTGCCGACGTCGCTGTCGCCGTGCTGTCTACGTTTCATTTCATTGAAGCGCGCGCTCTCTCTCTGCCTCCTCTCTCCCAATCTCACATTCTCCAGCTCTCCCGCTCTAATTGCATTAAATTGTTTGGAAAATCATAATCAGTAATTGTGTTTGACGACAGTTATTCCTAGCACTGTGTCTGTGTGAGAGAGTTTGGTCGTTTAATTGAAACAAATGACGATTCTAATTGGGCCTTTAGCGGGACTAACAAATGTCCCGTATTAAGGTGGCAACCCTGCGAATCTCTCCCACCCACCACATTCCGCAGTTTGTTGTTTTTGCCGTGAAAATGGTCGGCTTCAAGCGGAAGTTGGTAATTTATTTCCACTAGCGCAATAATTTAAGCACAGTGGGACCAAATAGCAACGTCAGCTGCCATTCTCTGTGATAATAGTCAAATCTGAGGGTATTCTCTATTAATAAAGCCTCACCTACACCGGTCACAAATATGTAAATCGAATTTATACAAAATGTTGTCTATAGTTAAATGTTTAGTAAATAAACTAACTTAAGTTTATTTACTACTAACTTAAATTTATTTACTAAATCAAAATAATTGTGCTTTTTTCTTAGAACAGATTTATAAATAAAAGAAGAATTACTTTAATATTTACCCAATAAATAAAGTAAATTATTTAAAAGTGTACAAATCTGGTAAGAGGGTTCTTAAAAAGCCTGTTCTCGCCAGCTAGTTGCTTTCTGAAGGTTCAATGGAAGAGATAATATTAACAGGGAGCAGGACTCCCGTAAAGTCTTTTTCGGCTCGAAAAGATTACAGCTAATTTTAGAAAGCTAACAGCACTCTGTTATACCTTTTTCGGGCAGATAAATTACAGGCGTAGAGTAAGCATTATTTTTATTTACTTTTACGACAAGTTTATCTGGTCTTTAACAGTTTCGAACAGATAGCTAACGGGAACTTTAAAAGAGTGACGAGAAACCGACTGATGTCCGGGAATGAAGCCACTTTATTAAAGCGGAAAGGATATTATTAAAAGTTTAGCAGCATAAAAACACTGAATTTTATAAACTTTTTTAAATTATAATATAATTACCCAACCCTCCTCCCAACTACCTATCAACCCCTCCCTATTCCTAGCTATTCCCTCCGTTTAATTCAGGCATCACAATGGACCAAAACGGTCACAGGCTGCTCTCGACTTCTGTCAAGCCGCCTGATCTTCCTATCTTCCTATCCATAATTTACAGACTTTGTTTATCTCAAAACTTATAGACTTATTCAATATTAAATATTTAAACGCAAGGAATGATGATGTTTATTAATTACCGTGTTCATTATTTTGCAGGTTGATCAGTCACTAAATCTACTGGACAGCCTCAACACGGCATTGCGGTGCGATGCTATTCAATTCTTGCTGCAGACTCTTAAGTGCAAATATCCAGAGGCCTGCGACCAAGTCGTCAGGAATCTGTTCAGTCACATAGCTGCAGCCAATGACAGCGGCGGAGGAGGCGGAGGTGGCGGCGGGGCTCAGCAGCAGGAGCTAGCGAGGACGAAGCAGCTGCAGCTGCTGCTGACCGCCAAGAAGGAGAAGAAGGAACCGGGAACCGGTGGCGAGGCAGAGATCAAGCGCGAGAACGACGAGGATGAGACGGGATCGACGGATCTGAACCAGAACTTTGAGAAGATCCTCTGCAAGGAGGAGTTCCTGTGCCTCGAGGAGGAGGAAGAGGACTTCCTTGACGATGCTGACACCCAAAACTCGTCTTCCCTGCAGTTTAATGCTGGCAACAATGTGGACGCCCTGGCCCTAGGCCCCGGCGATCCGCTGGACCTGATCCACACCGGGAGTTCCCTGCTGGTCAAGCGGAAGTATGCAGCTACCTTCGAGGACGAGGACCAGCTGGCCGAGGATTCGAACAGCAACAGCAGCGACGGCAAGCTGGTCAAGAGGAAGCGCACCAACAACATGCACCTGACCGTGACGAGTGTGCGGCGGAAAGAGGCACGCTCCCGGCTCGGAGAGGGCTACATCTTCCACGAGGACAGCCAGTACACGATGCGCTATCACCACAGCACCGGCGAGTTCAGCGAGCGGGCCTTCAAGGCCCAGTTCCGGGCTTTGCTGCGCATGGCGCTCAGCCAGCACCATAAGCCGTTCCTCCGGCAGTTCTACGAGAACTTTGTGGTGAACGGGCGCCTTCTGGGCACCACGCCCTCTGCGCGAGTGCTCAAGGAGCTGCGAGAGCAGCGGCTGGAGGAATGGCGCCGTCATAGGGAGCGCCGTCAGCTTGTCAGCCTGATGAAGCAGAGCGAGCAGCAGGTGGAAGAGATCCAGCCGGATGAGCAGCAGCGGGAGGAAATTCAGCAGCAGCAGCAGCAGCTGGAAGAGATTCAGCAGCAGCAGCAGCAGCTGGAGGAGATTCAGCGGCAGCATCAGTTGCCGGCCATCTCGTTTGGCGACTCCGAACTGGAGTCGGAAACGGAATCGCAGCTGTCGTCGGCTGCTCAAGAGATTATGAAGTTCGAGGAGTTCATTGACGAGGGTGTAGGCGCGGGACGTCTGATCGATGGTCTGGAGATGGAGCTCGAGACCGATGACATGTTGGCTGGCGCGGGCAGTGTCCTGGACAGTGTGAACAGCGCCAGCGGACACAGCAGCAACAGCAGCAGCAGCGGGAGTGGGAGCGCCGGTAATGGGAATGGCATCGGCAGCGGGGTGGTCCTGGAGAACAATAGTCATCATTCGCATCACCTGTGAGTTCCCTTTTGATATCATGGAAACGTTACACTTCCCCAGGCCAGCCAGTTGGAGGCGGCTTCCCGCCCTGGGAGGTGTTATGTTATTTCTCTGAGTGTCCGCTAATCCTTTGTCCGTTTTTTCTTTCAGAAGTAGCAGCAGCAGCGCAAATCTTGTGATCAACGGCCTTACGTCAAGCAATAGTATCAGCAACAACAATAATAATAATAATAACAACAATAATGGCAGCCTGCATTGTCCGCAAATAACGCTGCAGGCGCAGGATCAGGCGGGAGCGTCCTTGAAGCCTGCCATATCCATGGCCATGTCCATGTCATTGGATGGCAGGGATGCGAAGGTCGGCCAGGCCCTTGGCAATGCCAATCTGATCATGCCCAGCGGCAGTTCGGGTCACGCCAGCGAGATGCACCAGCAGCAAAACCACTACAACTCAAGCAATAATCCCCTGACCATGATGGGTGGAATGATGCAGCAACAGCAGCAGCAGCAGCATCATCACGTGAGCATGCAACACCAGCCACCCCATCAGCAGCATCAGATGATGCAGGGCCAGGGGCTGGGGCAGGGGTTTCCACAGCATGGAACTTCCATGTTGGCCAGCCGTCAAATGCCTGCTTTAGCTGCTTTGTCGAACCTGGGCGACACTGCTCCTATTGGCAGCCAGTTGAACTCCTCCCTGGAGCTGGACGACAATGATCTGTCGCCCGACGAGGATGACGACGATCTGGAACACGATCTGGACGAGCTGGAAGCGGCCAAGCAGCAGCTGATCGATGGCGGCAGCAGCAGCAGCACCTCCCTGCAGGCGCCACCATCGCAGCACGGCAGCGGCAGTGGAGGCAGCGGCGGTCAGACGCCCGGCAGCAAGAAGAACAAGCCCAGCTACAATTGCCTGCTCTGCACCAAGTCGTACCGCAAGAGGAAGTCCCTGCTGGACCACTACAAGATGCATCCCGGTTTCTGTCACGATTGCGGACAGCCCAACGGAAATACTTTAGAGGTAACTAGGTTCAACTTACTGGATAGCGGAATAATGAGGCTAATGCTAAACAATATTCGCTTAATTCGCAGGAAGTAATCCTCCACAACAGGACGATGCATGTGAAGGAGTTTCCATTCGTGTGCGAGACGTGCGGGGAGTCGTACTCGCGGAAGCAGCAGTTCCACGCCCACGTGGAGTCGCACAACAAGAAGGAAATCAAAAGTGAGTCGCCGTGAATGTAAATTTCACCAAGTTCTTCGGTGTTCGGAGTCCCTTGGAATCAGCATCAGCCTAGAGTCGCAAGCCCATGGAACTGGTGGTCTAACTTGTTGTTTCTTTTCCAGCATTTCCCTGTGGCGAATGCGGGCTGAAGTTTCCGCAGAAGAAGCTGCAGCAGCACTTCGAGGAGACGGGCCACAAGGCCGACGGGGCCATTTGCGAGGTGTGCGGCGATGAGTTCCAGTCGAAGAACGCCCTGTACCAGCACATCATCCGCGTTCACAAGCGCGACAACTTTTTCGAGTGCCACATTTGCCATAACCGCTTCACGCTAAAGGCGAACCTGGAGCGGCACGTGCAGCTGCACACCGAGGTTAAACGGCCCTATGTGTGCGACCTGTGCGGCTCGTCCTACTACACATATCCCGCGCTCAAGGAGCACTATAGCAATGCCCACGTGGACGTGTCCGAGTGCAAGTGCACTCTGTGCGGCAAGCGCTTTGGATCGGCCAAGTCGCTGCAAAGACACCTGCCGTCGCACTCGGAGGAACGTCCGCACTGTTGCAACTATTGCGATCAGGTAAGAGTCTAGCAAATACAGCAATTAACCCAAATACAATACTTATTTCCTTCGATATCTCTGCAGACCTTCAAGTGGAAAACGCATCTGGTGCGCCACAAACAGACGACGCACGGAAACGAGCCGCCGCCTCCTAAAAAGGGCAAGCAGCGCTTCCCCAAGGCGAACGACGAAGGTATGTATACGTTTGCGGTCTGAGTGTGAGCTAAGCTCATAGACTTATTCACTTTTCCAGCAGAAATGGCTTCCCTGCCGGATATGCCAGGTCCGCCACCTGTTAAGGCCAGCAAAAAGGCAGTGACGAGCAAAGCGAAAGCGCAAGCAGCAGTCGCCGCCGCCGCAGGAGCAACCTCCCAGCTGCAGCATCAGCAGAAGGGCTCTGCTGCCACGCCGACGCCACCGCCGCCGGTGTCCACGACACCGGGGTGCATGCAACAAGATCAGTTCAATGCGGCCATGGTCAGCAGCAACAGCTCGCAGTCATCCACGGCGTCCACATCGCAGCACTCGGTGTCGACGAGTGAATCTCAGCAGAATTCCATTTACAATCCGAGCTTTAATGCGGAGAAACTGCAGCCGGGACAGCAGCAGCAACAACAACAGCAGCAGCAGAGTGCCTTGCACCAGCAACATCCAACGCCGCCGCCGCAGCCACAGCAGCAACATCCAACGCCGCCGCAGCCACGAGTGGCATCCGCAGAGTTGCATCTGCAGCGCATGAATAGCTTCGGCCAGGATGGGCAATTTCACTTCGAGGCTAGTCCAGCTGGTGGCTATCAGCAGCATCAGCTGATCAGCCAGTATCAGCAGCAGCAGCAGCAACAACAACAACAACAGTCTCAGCCTCAGCAGCAACATCATCTCGCCCAGCAACAGCAACACCTGAGGAGCCACACCCCACAGAGTCCCCATCCGCCGCATCCTCCGCATCCCTCGCAGCTGCAACAGCAGCAGGCGCAGCCGCACTTTAGCTCCCCTCACCACATGCCGCCTATGCACCACCAGCACCAGCTTATGATGCAGCAGCAGCACCGCCACAACCAGCGGTCGCCGCTGCACCACCATCCGGCGGCCCAGCAATTGCAGCAGCAACATCAGCAACCGTCGCATTCCCCCCAACATGCGAGACTGCAGTCGCCACAACCTGCTCCAGTACAACAACAGCAACAGCAGTTCCTGCAGCAACAGGCCTCTGATTCGTGGGGCAACATGAACTTTGGCAATCCACCCAACAACCAGCAAGTGGAGCTCAAGGATAACAAATTCTACATCGTTGACTCGGCCGAGTTCCTAGGGCTTCCAATGAATGTGCCGCCGGCGCAGCAGCAGCAGCAGCAACAGCAAGCTGTGAGCAAACCGCAGCAACAGCAGGCGCAACAGCCACAGCAGCAACAACAAGATCCAGCTTTGGCTGGTGACCTGATGAGCTTCCAGCATATGTGGCCGGCGCCTGGCTTTAGCCAAAATCCTCAGCAGCAACAGCAACCACAGCAGCAGCAGCAGCAGGCAGCGCAGCAACAACAACAGCAACAGCCCCAGGGTCCGGCGAATCCAAGTGATCCGCACAACTACAACAATATCGGCAGCATACTCACGAATCTCATTGACACAAATCCCGCGCCAATGGAGTACAATTTCGACCTGATGCAGCAGCAGCAGCAAACCCCGACACCGCAGCAGCAGCAACAACAGCAGACGGCGCAGCAGCAACATCACGGTGCCGGAGGCTACCCGGGTGGCCTGATGCGCAGCGGAAGCAACGTATACGGGGGTGCCTACGATCAGCACCTGAGTGACCAGCTCGTCAGCGAGCAACAGAAGCAGCAGAACAGCTTTCAGCCATACCACCCGCACGGCCTGCAGGCCCAACAGCAGTCGCCATTGCATCCGCATCTGCTGCCACCGCCAGCGCCGCACGGAAGCGTCTACGACCGCACGGGAGTTGGCGTCGGCGTCGGTGTCGGTGTGGGCTATTCCATGCTGGGGGACGACTCAAAGGCGGTGCTGCCGCCGATGATGGGTGGCATGATGCAGCAGTTGCCGCCGCATGGCCAGCAACCGGACCTAATCTACTACCCAGTGAAGAACGATTGACAGTCGAAGCATCATCAGCAGCAAGCTCAGCAGCCGAATCACCATCATCACCACCGCTGGTGGACAGAGCCAGCCAAGAGAGGCGATGTTTTTCATTGAAGAAACAGAAAGAAAACAGAAAACCGAAAAACAGGAAACGGAAAGCGGAACAAGTTCGTTTAGATTGTAAGTGTAGGGAGGAGAGTGTGGAGATGCAGGGACGCAAGGACTTGTATGTAGATAGGGCAATCCACACACGTTTTTTTGAAATTAAGAGCAATAACATAAAGATTAGAGCGGCACAGAGCTCAGAACTTTTAATCCGACCGGCGCTATGATACGTGTATAAACTGTAATCATTTACAAGAAGTACATAAAATAAACAGAAGCATGTATACATAACTAAAATCAGACATATACATAGTAGCACCTAAGCGAAGCAAAGTAAACCCTAAATTAAAGCTACAAATAATAAATATATATATATATGGATATATATACAGATTATATGAGACATATAAATTATATGAAGCATATAAACTAGTGTTAAGCAACTACTAACAATAATGCAGACCACAAGCAACTTTCGAACAAACCTTATGCTTATTTAACATTTTACCATACGAGTTATATAAATGCAACTTTACACAAATACGTACGTTGATGTATAATCAAAACAATCCAACATTATATCCATACATACATGCTATGCGCATGCGATATCCATGGAGACCACGGAGACCCCTATATATTGTAGATGGATGATTTGAGCGTGGATCGGGTCATGCATCACAAACAGTAACGATACAAAAGTACACGACGCTTCGAGCCCGGGCCCAGGCGCCACACAAAGTTGTAACCATATCAAGAGGCCCCTCCCCCTACCACCCCTTATATAATTAATTGTATTTTCGATAGTGCTTGTTATTTTCTATTTAGTTAACGAATTGATAATGCTTATAGAGCCTTTCTGCTGATTACCGCCAGCCAGCCACACTTTTGTTAGATTAGTGCCTAAGTCTAGTTGATATCCCAATGTATACCCCCCTCCTTATCCCCTCCTTTCCTCGACATTTTGTGGCTTTTTACACCCAATCCTTGTATATCTCTAGAGCTCTATAGCATTTCCGATTATTTTCAAGCTCCCCCCAATTCTATTTGCGATTAAAACATATTTTTTAAAACGAATTTCCTTAAATTCAAGACGGGCCCCAAACAAAACATTTAAGTTAATCACAGAGTTGTTCTTGTTTTACCAATTATTCAAATTCAGCAACATAAGAATTGTATATTTAAGTGAAAGTTTAAAACGTTAAATGTGTAAGGATACTTTTATGGACAAACAAAGGAAAAAACATACAAAAAAATGAAACCAACAACAAACTTCACTAAAATTAGGTTTGTATTCTGGATACAAAAAACAAAAAACAAAAGAAAATAAGCAAAATGGCAATTAAAAAGAAAGAACACAATATAAACAAAATTTGTATATTTAATAAAAATAGCAAAATAAATAAACTTCTTTTAAAAAATTTACAAAAACCGTCTTTGTCCTCTTCCCATTTATTCAACAGACTTAGCTTTTAACTTTAAACATTTTACATTAGTTAACACCTCCCATTAGATTGACCACCCGATTCTTGTACCGCTTCGATATATCCTTCTCGATGTGGGTCTGCAGGGCACGGGTCTGGGCCACCAGCTCCTCCAGGACGGGGTTAAGCTCCTGTCGCTGCTGTCTCAGGTCGATGGCTCGTTGCTTTAGCGCCTCCCTCGTGGATCGCAGCTTCTCCACCGCCTTGGTCATTTGCTGCAGCTTGGTGGCCAGCAGATTGGCATACTTTGGAGAGTGCTTCAGCTGGAAGAGGTGCCGCGTCTGCTCATCCGAAGTCTGCTGAATGATCTTCACCACCGAGCTGAGGATCTTCTTGATGCTCTCCGCATCGTGGGTGGCGATGTTATCCATTAGCGAGAACATGATGTCGCTCGAGGACTCCAGCTGCTTCAGCTCGTAGAGTCGGAGGCGCAGGAATGATTCAAGCTCGTAGATTTCGTCCTGAAAGCGATCGCGATAGTTGGGCGAGTCCAGCAAGGTGTAGGCCTGATCGCCTAGAAAGGACATAAAGGGAATTAGCTTGACGTGAGATGAGCGCCTTCAATTGCTAATTACTTACCCTTGGCCGTGCCGCCATCCATGCCAGTTCCCTCCACCACGATTCCGTACTCTTCGACGGGAATATCAAAGTTAATTTCCACAGCTGCCGCTGGGGCACTTTCGATTCCCCAGTCGATGTTGCCGCCGTCATTTTCTTGCAGATCCACACCCCCGAAATCGCCGTAGTCGATTATCTCCGCCGAAACGGTCGAGGAAGTTCCGCCACCATTGTCGTCCGCTCCAAAGTCGATTTCGGTGGCCACGTTATCCCCCTCCTTTTGAACGAGGCCTTCGCTGAGATTCAACCTGATCGGTGGCTCCTCAACGG
Source organism: Drosophila trapezifrons (assembly GCA_018874455.1). Lineage (NCBI taxonomy): Eukaryota > Metazoa > Arthropoda > Insecta > Diptera > Drosophilidae > Drosophila > Drosophila trapezifrons. The sequence goes on from JAEIIF010054644.1 coordinate 23,667, forward strand.
CGAGCGGTGCCTCCTTGTGAATGTACTGGTACACGGTGGTGTTGCCGAACTCCACCAGGTGGCTCAGAATGGGCAGCGGCTGCTTGTGTCCGCTCACCTCAGCGTACAGATCGATTCCGGGCTGGACTTTGGCGACGCCGTCCAGTGACTTAGTGTACAGGCTAGGCAGGCCCGCCAGAACCTCTATGAACTCGGCGTGCAGGTTATCACCCTTGACTCCCAGCTGCTCCAGCAGGGCTGCGTGCTCCGCCAGGAGCTGGGTCTCGGGCTTGTTTAGATCATGGGCTCGCTTCTGGCTCTCGTCAGTCTGTTGCTCCAGCTTGGTCATTTGCTTGCGCACTCCGGGAATCTCGTAGTTGACGTTACGCACAAAGATCTGGGCCGTTTCAGCCAGGTAAATGGCGTTCTTCTCGTACAGGCGGCTGATCTCCTGCCAGTCCTTCATGCGCTGGCTGCCGTAGGTGCCGAACACGCTCTTCGTGTCCTTTTCCGTTTGCTTCAGTATCTCAATGATTTCCTTCACATGGTAATAGTTGATATCTACAAGGAGGTGGTCAAACCAAATTAGTTGATGCGTTTCGGGCCACAGGCCACCTACTTGTCTTAGCCAATAGCTTGATTAGTTGCTCGTTGGAGGGCATGTCCTGCAGGGCATTGCTTATCTTCGAGTGGATGTCCCTTATCTCCAGCTGAGCGTTCTTGGGCACGATCCTCCGGCTGATCAGCCAATCCTGCAGCTTCAGCGTATGGATGTCGATGGGGATCTCGGACTCCTGCTCGGGAATACAGAATACAAAGTTGTGTTAGGCATTTTTATGGGATTGTTTTTAAAATAAACTTACATTCATTTTTGCTCAATGTTTTGTCCACGCAAGCTGTTTTTTAGAGCTGGGAAAACAGCGATGAACCTATCGATTACATCGACTTTTTGGTTTTTCAAACATCTCCATACCTACCTTTTTCTGTTCTACAGCATACTTTTAGGTAACAATTTAAAAATATGGAATGGGTCGAATGCGCCTGGCCTGTTTTCATGTCCGTCAAATTAGCGTCGGTAAGTTAGCGTCGAAATGGAACGGTGGGAAATGG
>JAEIIF010054659.1:0-19997 GCA_018874455.1 Drosophila trapezifrons
ATCGATCTTATCTTACTTGCTATCGATATATCGTAATCATAATATAAATACTAAAAGCTACATAGGCATTTTCACGGCCCGCGACACAGGTGTTTTCCAGTTGAACTGGAAAGCTGTATTCGTTTGCCACGGACATCAGAGGGTAACTTGAGTAACTCCTATTGATAATACTTAACTAAACGAATAATATATTTCTATTAATAGCTTCCCGTCGAGTCACTGAGGCCGTATCCCAACAAAGACGAGTCCGTCCGCAGCATTTATGATGGTCAGAGGGCGCAGACTTTTGTGCGTTTTGTGAACATCACCACCGAACTACCCAAGCTCGTACTCTTGGAGGTAAATGGAGAGACACTCTGCCAAAATCCGGGATGTGAGTACATAATAAGGCTTTGTAGAGCTCACTGATCTCTCCCTATTTCCCTTTTGCAGACGGCATTTACGCAACGAAAGTTACCGCGAAATACAATATGAAGCCTTGTCCTCACCGATCTCTAGATGGTAGAAAATAAATATTTAAAAGAACGAACTTATATTTGTTAATAAAAAAGTAATATTATATTTTTCTGGTGTAGAAATAAAAAAAAAATTAGAAAGTTTCGTGGAAAACAAAGAGCTCATTAAAATTGTATTAAATAAAATCGAAATATTAACCCAAGGTTAACAACCCTTGACGCCTGATAAGCAGATGTTAATTTGAATTTGACTTGAATGTTATAGAATTCCAGTGAAATTCGTTTTCTGCGCAGAACAGATAACAATTGGGCTTCTAAGAATTTTAGTAAATAAAACAAAAGCTAAGATACATTACTTTTATAGTCTCTGAACCATAATGTCGAAAGCCTTGCTGATCACTTCTTTTCTGTGTCTGAGCTCAGCTCTGGTTCATATGCCGGAAAATGACTGCGACTATTTCTCATATGGCATTCAAAACGGAAAGGACTATATAGGTATTTTTAGGGCTGACCAGGCAGAACTCCAGAAGCTATCCTGGAAGATGGAGTTTAATTGGCGTGGCTCTCAAAAGGTGGGTCAATAATATATACAAATTTGATAGTAATAAAAAATATATTTAAAAAATGATTCCCCATATAAAATCCGACAGCATCTTGTGCGCAGTTCAAACTTGTATCCCGATAGAGACGAGGCATACAAAAATCTCGAAAGTGGCTTCCTCAGCATGGTTTTCGTGAGGTTGGTCAACATTACCGATGAGCTGCCCCAACTGACACTTCTTCAGTTGAATGAGAGGACTTTATGCTCCAACCCGAAATGTAAGTAGAGAAATGCACTTAATTTTTGTAATTAAATATTCATTTTTAACCACAGATTCGGTCGACAGTTATGGCTTAATGACGGTACAGTTGTCCTATTCGACAAAAGCCACCATACCGGTGATCCAAGACACTTTTAAGACGACGTTTCCCAAGCTGCCACTGATAAAAGCGAAAAGAGAGCGTAAGCGGCTACGAGGATTTTAGAAAACATTTTAAATAATATTTAAAGCCAAATCTTATGCTTCATTTTAATATTGAATGAGAGGACTTGTATTTAGGTATTGAAAAAGTAGTTGAAAAATTCTTGTGGCATTATTTAATGTTCACAATATTGAAATGTTCTTTTAAACAGATTGTATATATAAATGGTTTTGTAAGAATTTCGTAACATTTGCTGGGAACAGAACTGGGAACATGGACGTCTGCTGCCTTCGTCTTTTACTTATTTTTTATACATTTTACTTGACGTTGCATGCGAATATTTGACAGCCATTTAAAATGGCGTCGCTGGGAAACTTTTCTCGTTGCTGCCGGCGCTGGAAAGTATGCTACAAACAAAAGGTGGCTAATGCCGATGCTTCAGGAGGAGTTGAGCCCTTGTAATTTGCGCTCCTCAGCGGGTGGCTCCTTCCACCCAATAAACATGCATATTAATGACCGTAAGTCCTGCGCCAAGGGACTCCGAGACTCCTCCCGTGCTCGTGCTGCCCATTTGCCTTGCAAAGCGATCAAATGAATCAACGATACGGGCAATTTCCGACCTGGAGCAGTGTCCTTTTCGCGAGTGCATCTCGAAATGCTGGCAATGAATCCGGAGCGATGACAGCACAGCGCCGGCGGCGGATGCAGCAGCTTAACCAGAAAGCACTCAAGGAATCCTCGAAAGGTGGCACTCAAGGAGCACCGACATCGGAAGGTGGCACGAATTTATGCCTTTCTTCATATTTGCGGGTGGGCAATGGACGTCAGGCATCGCGTTCAGCTTTGAAATATGAAGCAGCGACTGAAATATTATGTGCTAGGTGAGTTTAAGTTTAAGGACTTGGAATTGAAGGCAAAAGCGATTTTCTTCAATTTTATTTCTTAATAAAACTGAATTTATTAACATAAGAATTTAAAATTTGTTTTCGAGATTTAAATTCCTTTAAAGATGTGCCAAAAAGAATGCTTTGGAAATTGCGTTGCATACTTTTAGGCATGTTTTGCTCAAGATTTACTTATATCAAGCTACTTTTAACGAGCAAATTTTCATTAAAAGTTGAATTATTCTCATTGATAACTCCTTAACTCTTAAAAGGTCATAAAAAAATCATTTGAAGTTCTGTGAATGCTGTAAGCCGCTTTCCTTTATTTCCTCCCATTTTTTTCGGCCACTGTACGTATGAGTCTTCCGCTGAAATGTCTTAATCCTTGAGAGCATTGCACTCAATCAGCGAAATCATTATCAGGCTGAGGGCACTCCGTGCAGCTGCCGCTAATGAAAGCCGCTCAATGCCTCTGCCGATGGAAGCCAATTAAAAATGAAACAAACGAAGAAACGGATTACATTTCTGTGACAATAAATCCACTTGACTTACTTTTCCCCCATATGCCGACGGAGCTGGAATAAAATAAAGGAATTTCGCCATCCTGTTGAGCGGCTTTAAATGTTTTTGTTTGCCTCTGATTTCTTTTGAGGACCTGCCGTTGCCGCTGCAGGAAATAAAATAAAAGAAGCAACAGCCAGACGCCAGAATAAAAACAAGCAACAAGCAACAAAGGGGAGATAAAATAAGACGACTAAATAAAAATAAAATCAAAATACGTGAGCGGTGGGCGTAGCGAGCATAAATCTCATCAATCAAATGGAATTGTGCGCATAAAGTTATCGGCTCAACTTACAGCAGATAACTCTCAACCCGAGCCCGGATCCGGGACGTGGAGCTGCCCCTGCCTTCTCCTCGTCTGCTGGGGCAATTTCGAGTTTATTGTTTCAATCTGTTAAGGCAAGCCCAGTGTGGCCTAGCTCCAGCAGGACCCCCTCGAAACAGCTACACTTGCAGAAGTACAAATGACCTGTAGATATGACACAATAGCTCTACCTTGCTTACATACAATTTATTTAAATATTTCGGGCTGTAAAGGATACGCTTCCTTTTAATTTAATGGATTAAGTAGACAGTGACCTGCGTTTGGTTAATGTTTAATGATTATTCTTTGCTTGAATAATTGTAATAATTTAATATATTATTTAAACTTTCCCTTTGGTAAGCTTTAATTTTTAAATCCCTCGATATCAACAGATTCTTTATTAATTTATCCTATAAGACCATTTTTTCTCAGAATGTACTCCTTCCCACACCGCTTTAAGCACAAATCAAGCCTGTGCCCGTGGGCCAGTTGTGATTCTGGATCCTGTTCTTGGTCATGGCACTCGATTCTGGTCTCTGGTTAGTTTCCAGTTTTTTGTTTTTGTTTTTATTCCTTCGCTTTCACTTTTTGGACTCCAGCACTTTGCTGGCGTTGTTGTGGAAATCCGATTTATTTGCATTTGCCTTTGAGTGCCCAAAAAAGAGTCTGCATTTTGGCCTAAATATATCTTGGATTGTTTTGTTTGGTTTTCGTGGTTTCTCCTCCTTTGTATTATCCGCATTTGATTCAGCCTTTAAGCTGCAACTTTAAACTCGATCGAAAGAGCAGTTACTTTGACATTAAAGTCGGACTAATTAAGTTGCCAAATTATTTATGGTCAGAGCACGGCTTCAGGCGATTCGCGAGCCGTGCAAGCTGTGCAAACACTACGAAGGGAGAGCAAACAAGTGCTGCCGCCCCTTTGGCCATATTGATTAGGTGCGTAAGTACGGCCAAGATGGCTGTGTATCCGTGTCCGTGTTTGTGTCAACTGAGATGGCCCTAATGGCTGGCAAAGAGCCGCGCTGTGAGGACGCCCCTAGAGGATTGTATGGCCAAGTGCCGGGAGTATGTATCTAAAGGATTAATCCATTGGTACTTCAATTAACAATACCGCCTGCTATGTCAGTTTTGTGAGCTTTATTCATTGTTATGGCCTTGCAGGGTATTATAATTTTGTACAGACGTTTGCAACGCAGTGAAGGAAGCATCTCCGACCCCATAGAGTATATATATTCTTGATCAGCATCACTGCCGTCTGTCTGTCCATTGCTACACAAACTAGTCTCTCAGTTTTTGAGCTTTCTGAATGAAACTTTGCAGATAGTCTTCCTTCTATTGCAGCTAGTATAGTCGGGCTACTATATCTTATACCTGCCATAGAAACGATCGTGAAATTAATAGAGTTTCCACAGAATGCAACAGAAATTCACAAGTTTGGGTTCTGTGACACACTGATAATGATGCATTTAATATTGACGTTCGATCGGCATCTAAGTTATCTGATGAGCTCCTTTGGTAAGAGCGAAGCATACTGCATTTGTCTTCTCACAAAAACGATCTGTGCGTCTGGCACAATATAGTCAACAATCTAATTTCTGGGAATTAAATCAGGTTGACTATGGCCCCGAGTTGGCAAAATGAATAATTAAGTTTCCTGGAATAGCTCAGCCTTTATTTTTATGTTAAAACCTTAAAATAACATATTTTGAGCTTTGCCTAAATTACCTTCTGTCATAAATGTTTATTACGGAATAATTATCGGAAACCACTGTTGATTTTTTGAAAATTCTGAAAAACTTATGGCCGGAAGAGACGTCAAGTGCAGTTTGTGATGAGGGTTTTCCCCAGCGAAGTGGCCGCGAATTTTCCCCTTCACCCCACGCTGCGCTGATGGTAATAAAACGTTTAGTGCTGTTAACTTGCAAGTGATTTCCGGGGGAAGAGGGAAAGCGAAGGAAAACCGAAGGGAAAACTAGGCGAACGCAGCAGGGAGAGCGACGGCACAAAACTTTGTTGTTATTGTTGCCGTCGATATTTGAAAAGTTGCTCGCTAATTTCGCTTAAGGACTTGAGCAACTGAAATTTGCCGTAATTAACTGAAACGTTTGCATTCTAATAGACTTTGCATAAATTGTGCGTTAAGTTTTGAGTTCAGCCCTAGCCCCAAGGGGGAAGCAGCAAAGGTAAGGGTTAGGGAAACATTATGAATAAAGTTACGGTGCGGCCAAGTTATGCCATAATCGATAAGTTGAGTTGTGAACGGCGGGGCGGATGTGGAATGCGTGTGGGGCACATCGAGTATACGCAGCGTTGGCCAGCCAAGGAGAGTAAGAGTAGGAGAGTAAGAGTGTGCGTGTGTGGATGTGCAGCAAAGCATGACTAATGACAACTCTGGCCAGCCATGTACACGTCGGTATATGTATATATCATTTCGCTTGGCAAACAAATAACAAATATCAGTGACGGCGACTTGCCAAGAGAGTGCAGAACGAGCGAAATAAAGACAAATAGTGTAGCTTTGAAATGTTTTCATGTTGCCTCCGCAGATAAAATGGCAAATTGTTCCACACTCGACCGAGGAGGAACGAGGAGCTAGGTGTCTCTGGTCCTCATTGTACGTATTTTTCCCTCTACATGGGGAACAGCTATTGGAGTAGGAGTTTCCTTGGTTTTTAGTCAGGTTTTATACATGTTTTTTAACTTTAATAATATTATAACCCAAAGATTAAATGAGATAATACTGGATTCTAGTTCAGAAAACCTATCTTTATATATTTTTCAAGCTTAAAATTGTTGTTATAACAATAAGGTGTGTGTCCTGATTGATAGACAAGCAGGTTTTTAGCATTATTCCCCAGGAAACCCTCTCCCAGCCTGGTTTTCTCAGTGTGTGTCTCCTCCATCCCTATCGGATTCCCTTTCGCTGTTGTATAAATAAATGCCGGGAGAACACAGCGCACATTTGCAACATTTATTGAGTCGTTGAACGAGTTGAATGAGTTTGGGTTTTTATTTTTAAAACGACGGCTGAAGCTGGTTGCTGCGGAGTAGCATCAGGCGAAGACTAAGCGAGCGAGCACAGTTTAAATATTGATTTACGACCACCACACACAATATGAGGGAGAGAGGAAGGGAAAAGGGACAAAGGACGACCGCAAAACAATGCCAGGCAGCTGGAATTTGTGTTTTAAATTATGACCGGACGAGAATTTCCATTTAAGTACAGGCAATATGTAATCTCCCCTCGGGCAGGCAAGAGTTTTATGCTGAAGCCAAGGCGTTGATGGAGTTTTTAGTCCTAGTCTGTCAAGTAATGGTTATTGAGCTTAAGTGTTGGTAAAATGGTTTCCTAAATTTATTAGTCATTGCAGGGATCTTAAATGAAAATATGAGCTTATCAATAATATATCTTAAAGAGCCGAAGTATTTCCATAAATGTTACCTGAAAGCTCAACATTGTTTCCCTCCGATCAAAGATGATGCCTCTGGCTAAAGACCAATAAGCCAGGCCGACACACAATCCATAAAGTGAGTCCCTTATGAGCCCGATTGGTCTCCGTTTCCTCATATCCTCTTCGGGGCCAGAGTAGTAGTGGCCCAGGATTGGATGGCCACAAAGGAATAATCAGCAGATGGGCCAGACACTGCGCAAATTTCGATTTGCCATTGCAATCATTAGACTGTCCCGGCTCCGGCAGAAAATTGAATGTCAGGTGCAGGGGCAAGGGAAATCCGAAGCTGCCTGCAGGATGCGGCATGCAACATGCAATGATGTAAGGAGGCAAGGACCCACAAGACGTCCTCTGGCTGGCGAGGCAGACAAAATGCGCAAATTGGTTTCACTTGGCAGGACAAGCGTGAAAGCGATGTTGTCCTAGTTGGCGCTTTTCCCGCTCGACTGCAGCTGCAAAAACTTTGCTCAACTTGCGGCAAAACTTTCACTCCGAACACGTTGCGCATACGCCGCGTACGACAAGGACGCGCCCACATGGCGTATGACAAATGTTCGCAAATCGCTGTGCCCGAACACTAACCATTAGAATAGATTAGAGAAGCCAGGGGATTTGCGACAGGGACTGGGACTGAGACTGGGAGTAAGACTGGGACTGGGACTGGGACTGGGACATGGAACTGGGATTGGGTTTGGGACTGTGACATTGCCAGCACTCAACACTCAAGGTGTTGGTAATCTCAGGCCAGGACCTCCGATTATTAAGATTGCGGCCTGTCTTGCGCTGCCCTCGAGTGTCATAATAATTAAATGGAATTAATGCCGGTGTCAGCCAGAAATTCATCACGCCCACCTACGTTTAGCAGCAGGACCTGCACTGAGCGAAAGTTTATTGATAGCTGATTTTAAATAAAATTGTTTGTGTTTTTTTGTATTTTTATATTTTACTCTGTAAAAGTTTGATATAATTCAAGGTAGAGATATTTTAAGGTTTTAACAAGCACTACAAATATACTAAATTATATATTTTTCAAATAAATAATAATAATAAATATTTAATACTCATTTATAATATTTTCTGTACAAAAAATGCCTCTTAAATACGTAAAAATTTAATTTATAGATAGCACGTGGGTATTTAGTTAATTTCCAACGTTTTTCTCTCTGTGTATCGGTGCGTGCCGCCCTCGCCTTGCCATTTAAGGTGGCACACATTCATTTGTAAGCCAGTCCAGGTTTTCCAGACCAAAGGAATCTCCTTGGAGCCAACGCTTTGTTCCGGCGTGGCTCTTGTTTTTCTTATGAATTCCTGGCCTTGGGCCGAGTTAAGGATTCTTTCCTCACACATCCTAGGGAAATTTCAATGAGATCGAGGTCCATGCGTGTCCCACGCAATTTATGTCCTCAGAATGCCATCCATTCTTGGGCCTAAAATAACAAGAACTGAATATTTAAGTTGACGCCATATACTCGTGCGCCCATTTATCAATGGCCCAAAGCTTGGCCTTTTCGCCAGCTAAGATTCATAATTCAGGGATTTCCCCTCTACAAATGGCTTACATATGCTGTCAGTCGATATATTTTACACATTTTAGGCTTTGAGCCAGGTAGAAATTTAGGGAAATGGGAGTATAAATATTTTAAAATATTATGTATGTGTTTCTGGGTGTCTTTTTAAATTTATTTGGTGTTTTTATTGTAGTTTTAATGTTGAATTAAGTTTTTATTTGTTAACTCAAATTATTGCAAACTGCAGTTTCATAAATCTGAGTTTTTGAGTTACTGATTTTCCAGGACTTAAAAAGGTAAGAGAGGGCAAGTTTTCACCCCGAATCTTTCGATGATTGATGGCAGAAAGGCGTCTACATCAATCACGCCTCTTGAGCTTTAGCCATAAATTTATGTCTGATACTTACACTTCAACTCCCCCCGAAGAGACTTCTTCGCCGCTTTTTAAACATTCCGCTTGAGACTAGCTCGTTGGACGTGCTAAAAAAAATATTCCTCAGAGTGATTATTCATGGAGGCGAAAACCCCGAACCGCGAACGGGGTCAAAGTGCATCCACTGGAAAAGTTTCAGCGGTTTATTTCGAGGATGAGGCTGTGGTGCGCGCAACCGAAAAAAAATAAATAAAAAACACAAAATATACGATTCTACTTTAACTTGTGTTTATTTTGTCCGTTTGATGTTGTGGGGCTGCTGCTGCTGCTCTCCATTTGTCGAATGCTTAAAGCCATTTGAAAATGATTGGCTTTTATGTCAATAAGCGTCTCAGCTGTCCTTAGTTTCTTTTTCTTTCCTTTTTGTTTTTGTTTGTTGTTTTTTTCTGCTGCTTGTCTCTGCCGTTGTTGCTTTTTTCCTGGGCTTTTTTCTGGTTTTTCTTTTGGTTTTTCCTTTGCTTTTTGCACTCGCGGTATTCTCTTACAGTCTGTCGTCGTTTAAGTGCCCCAATAAAACACAATAAATATACACATAAATTTTTATATAGTACATCACGCATATATATATATAGGAGGTCTTGCTCGAAGGCCGAGCAAAAAAGTTGTCGCGTTTTAATAGACCAACAAAAAATATAAAAAGAAGGAAAAAGTAAACACTGCTTTGGGTCACTTAAAGATCTTATTTTCTTTCAGCTTAAATTTTCACTTTGATATTTCGCTTTCGACTGAAGCAGATGCCATAAATCTTTTAGGGGCATTTGGGCATTTAGGCAGCTGCCACCTCGAATCCAAATTAAAATCCAAATCAAATCTTCGCACTGGAAAAGGGCAAATCAAATTTGCAAATAAGTTTGCTAAACATCGAAGCGTAAAATAAGCATTCGTCACTCAGTTTTCCTTCGTTTTTTTTGCGGGCTGGCATAAATCGAAATTCAAACCTTTTTCGAGGGTTTGCCAAGCGGATGGTGTTGAGGGAGTGGCACGCACAATTGATTTATGAAAATTTATTGCACACATGCGGAAAACCAGGACACCGAACCCAGGAACAGTGCTTCAAGTTTGATATATTTTAAGAGTTAATGTATAAGTTTATAGCTAGGCTTGAACATATTATAACCAAGCTAGAAAAGGTTAGTTTTATACCTGCAGAAATATCTGGGAAATTGTTTCTTTAGATATATGTCAGTGGGTTCCTTACATGTATTTTATTGGACAATATTTTCCCTCCCACCCAATGGATCCCAACACCGTGCCAGCGTTTATCGGAGAATGCCTAACAGCGACTCTGGCATTAAGCTTAAAATAGGGCACGGTCACTCTAATCTCTCTTGTCACAACGATCTCAAATACGCACGGTGTAAAAAATCAGCGAATACTTAGTCAACAAATAAATAAACAATTGCTGTGTACCACTGTGGCAGGTGGCAGATTCCCTTTTGATTAGAGAAGTTCGCCCTGCGATAGGCAACAATTTTGCGCTGCGGAAAATTAAAGCTGTGCCACGCCGCGTTGCGACAGCAATAAAATCAGAGCCATAAAAGCTAATGAGCCCGAAAACTCGTCGCCGTTGTCACAGCCATCGCATCGCATCGCCCTCCGATTTGGCCCAACTAATATATGGCAAGGAGAAACGAGATGGAGCCGGAGCTGTTGCGCCTGCATTCCTTCATAAAATCGAATCCTCCATAAAATGATGGCGATCGGCGGCTACCTACGGCTGGCAGTGCCATAAAATGCGATGCTGATTCCCCGCGATTCATCTGATGATGAAAATACTTGCCGTTCGCACCGTTATTGCCTCTGCGAGTGCGCATAAATTGAGGTACAAGTGGCACGAACAAACAAACAAGTTAATGTCTAGGAAAGAGGAGGACACCTGCCATATATGGGGGAAAGGAAGGTAGCTTATTTATGTGTCGAATAATAAAATGAAATTGTGGCTCATACAGTGAGGGAAATGTATGTAAAGTCTTGCTTGAAGAGGCTGGTATGGGATTTAATACATATCTCAATAATTAGGTCTTTACTTAAGAAATTAAATATATTTACCATTGGTTCTTATGGCTAATGTCTTGATAATAAGATAGAGTCTTAAAACGGTACTATAATAAATGTTAAAAACTATTTTAAACACGTTTTCACTACTATTTTTAACACAATTATAGTCTACCTTTTTTCTAGAAACTCTGATTGATTTTTCTTTTAAATTTCACGAAGGTGTACTTAGTTTCTGAGAGTGTAAAAGTCACAGGAGGCCGTCTGTGAGTCGTCAGCTGAGAGGTGAAATCGACTGAACAGTTGTAGTTAGTAGGAAGCCATAAGGAACTCCCCCTCGTCTCCACTGGACATACCCGCTAAGCGGGCAAAATTACTAGAATACAAAAATTGCCAGTGGCCGCCATGAACAGCCAAGGAATCCATGCGGAGGAGCCGTATCAGGACCAGCGCACGCTGGACGGCTCCTTCTTCGACGGCCTGTGGCCGCTGATCCTGGAGGACAACCGCTGTCGCATTGCCAGTGCGGATGCGGAGTATTTCGTGCCTGCAGGAGCATTTCTCACCCGCTTACGGTGGCACACCTACCTCTCAAATGTGGGCTATCCCGCCTATTTGCCGGTGCACGAGCTGAGCTGCCACAAAGAGAATCGGGAGGTGGAGTGCCAGGTTAACCAGGAGTTAGCCGGATCCCCGCAGAGTGGTGACTACCTGGCCCGTGGCTCCCTGGCTATCAAGCCCATTGACCAGCAGGTGGAGCAGTTGCGATTGCAGCGCGAGCGCCGCCAGCGACTGGCCTACCAGTTCGCCAATCGGCGCCATCCCTGGACAATGCAGAGGCCCAGCCACGAGCTGGGCTTCACCATGAGCGTGGAGCTGCAGCAGAAATTCCTGGGTAATGCCATGGAGCTGCATATGGTGCAGGCCATCCACGACCACGACTGCCACCTGATGATCCTCGACCTGGGCCCAGAGGTGGAGCTCGAGGACTGCCGGCGTTGGATCAAGTTCCGGCCCTACGTCCAGCTGCTGGCCTTGTGCCATACGGCGCGTATGGAGCGCTCGCTGCAGCTCCTCCAAGTCTTCCAGACGCTCTTCGTGGAGGAGTCGGTGGAGAACAGCTGGCAAGAAGAGTTGGAGAGCTCCCTGCGGAGTGGATTCCGCCACGCCCTCAAGACGCAGCTCCTCAAGGCGTGTGGCGACTCGCTGGTCTTTGTCTTCTCCCGCTTCCGTGGCATCTGCACCTGCGACAACTTCAAGGTGATTCGGCGCACCTAGCGCTGGCTGCGACATCTTTAATTTGAAATCGAAAGTAATTTAATTGTTTTGTGTGTTTGATTAGAGGTTTGAATTAAAATTAGAAAAGTGTAAAAAAAAACGAATAAATTCATGTAAAATATTAATTATTAGTATTTTTATGTAAAATATTAAATTTTAGTAGGATGTTTAAAGATTTCTTTCCTATGACTAAGCATTTTAATGAAATAAAGGGAATCAGGCTCAGTGTGAACGAGATATTAAGATCATTTATATTTTGATATTTTATTTTGAAGTTTCTTGGCCTCAAATAAGATAGCATGAATAGTGAAGTTTTCTTGACGTCAAGGTAGTACCATAAGATTTTAGTCTTACTTTGAATATGTATATGAAAAAGAATTTAAAAAGTTTAAAAATTATTAAATCTGAAGGATTTTGTTGCCCAGAAAAGGATACCTAATTTTAGGAAAGAAAACCAGTCCGAAAAAGAAATAAAGATGTCAAAACTCTGGTTTCTAATATTTTATGGCAGTTATTTTACCCTAGTTCCGCTGTGAGCCCCGTTCACAATGCCTAATTTGAATCGATTTGATGTTGAAGTGGCGCTCCAATTAGGCCTGAGACGCACTGCCTCCTGCCACTAGCCACTTGACGCGACCGAAGCCGGCTTCCGATGTGGTGTCAAAGTGCCTCCTGCCAGGCCTGCCAGAAACTTGAGCCTCCCCTCACAAACAACAATTTGCTTGGCAAAAATGTAGGCAGCAAATAAAAAAAGTAAGAGGCGAAAATTTCGCGCCAAATCTCAACAAATTATTACAAAGCTTAACAAACTTGGAACTGATTATAAAAGTTGTAGCAGGCAGGCGGCAGGGAAATGGGAAATGGAAAATGGGAAACAGGCGGCCACAATGCAGAGAAAATTGAGTTGCGGGTGTCGCCAAGTTAGGGGCATTTTCCTCCTTATTTCTTTTTGTTTTTTTTTTTTTGCCGGGAAAAAGTTTGCGAGGAAGCCTTACTTTCCATATAGACACATTCACAATAAAGCACCTTGCATTATATTATTAAAAGTTGCCCCGATAAGAGGACCTATAAAGTCTTTTCTTGAACTAAAATTCCACCAAAAATTAAGGCAAAGAACAGTGAGGCTCTGACGCATCAAAGGACACATAAAATTTTACAAGTTTCTAAACAAAATATGTAAAAAATGTGTTTAATATAAAATTATTTAATTTTGAAATATTAGTATTAGAATCGTATGATTTAATGATAAGAGAGAGGTTCTTTTTTATTACACTCAGCGCTGTTCGTCCTGCGAAATAACCACTACGTTAGAGCTGGGATAAAATCGATTCCAACATCGATACTATCGATTATATTTCTTTTGGCGTAGTGACTACGTCACCTACTGCGACATTTCCACGCATCTCGACTGGATCCAGCGGAATATGGAGAGAGTGTCAATGGGTGCTTGATATTGTATCTACCTTTTATTAATTACATTTAAACCAAGTGGGGAAAACCAGTATTTAGAATGACATTCGCCGCGTCCAGAAGAAGGAGCATGGCTCAGAGCACTCGTTGGGCTGGGTGTTGGGATTTTTGTGGATAATAAAGAAGCTTTGCTGAGCTGCAGCCGAGACCGCTTTAGGTATTCGAAAGAGCGATGTCCGAAGAGAGGAGATTAGCTATCGCTTTAAACTAGATTCTGGCCTGGGTGGCTTTCCAAGCCATTCCCCCCGTGCCCGTTGATAAGCCGAGCTTTTTCTCTCGCGAGCAACGGCGGCAGCAGCTCACCTGGAACAGCGGCGGGTAAAGCCCGGAATCTATCAATGGGGCTGATCCGTAATCTGGCGAGAGATCAGCCGAGCGTCGAGCGGACTGCAATCCGAGTAAAACGGCTCCCGGTCTCAGTACTCGTTCGGCCTCCATCAGCATCGGTGCTAGCCCGCGCAATGGCGATCCGTTCCCTGACCTTGCTCCTCGGCCTTTGTCTCCTCAGTCTTGGGGCGAAAGCGCTGGAGGTGCCGCAGCACAACTGCGAAAGCTACTTCTCCTACTACCGCCGCGGCAACGGAGAGTATTATGGACTCTTCACGGCCCCGCGACCCGGAATCAACAGCTTCTCCTGGGAGGTGGTGTTCAATGCCCACGGAACGGGCCAGGTAAGCCAAGTAGGCGGGGAGGAGGAGGTGCCAGCTCTCACTCTGCTTTACACTTTCCTTCAGGCAAACACTGTCAGCAGCCTGAGGCCCTATCCCACCAAGGATGAGGCCTTCGAGAACATACACAACGGAGAGCGGGGCCAGGTCTTTGTGGACTTCCAGGACTTTGGCAACGAGCTGCCCAAGCTAACCCGACTGGAGTTCAACAACCAGGTGCTGTGCAGCAACTCAGAGTGTGAGTAATCGTACATTCCCCTGGCATTTCGCCGATCTAAAGCTTATCTACCCTCCTTCCGCAGATGGGGCTCCCTCGAGTACGATGACCCGACGCCAGTCCATGTCCACCTCAACGCCTATACGCCAGAAGGCAGAGCCCAGGAGAGAGCCAGCTGTGACCCAGCAGCAATCAAATCCCTTCCTGCCTCAACCGCCGCGCCAGCCCCAGCCCCAACCCAAGCCCCAGCCCGAAATCACGCCCCACATCCACGAGTCCGACTACGGCGAGTGCGGACAGGAGGGCTTTGCGGCGCAGCAGATCGGAGGCGACCTCGTCACCCGGGGCCAATATCCCTGGATGGCGGCCCTCTACGAAGGCGAAGCCACGGCCACCTACAAGTGCGTGGTCTCCGTCATCTCCAAGCGGACCGTGATCACGGCGGCCCACTGCATCTACGGCAAGTCCGCCAGCAAGCTGTGGGTGTATCTGGGGCGTCACGACCGCAACCAGAACCCCGAGGACAATGCCGACTTGGTCAGTGTGTCCAATGTGCTCACCGCTCCGCAGTACAACGGCAATCCCCTCCCAGATGCGGACGTGGGTCTGCTGGTGCTGAGGCAGACCATCGAGTACACCAGGTACATCCAACCCCTGTGCATGTGGAGCTCCGGGATGAGGGTGCCGGCGAACGAGGGTGACAC
Organism: Drosophila trapezifrons; assembly: GCA_018874455.1. NCBI lineage: Eukaryota > Metazoa > Arthropoda > Insecta > Diptera > Drosophilidae > Drosophila > Drosophila trapezifrons. The sequence goes on from JAEIIF010054659.1 coordinate 14,896, forward strand.
TGGCTCGGTGGCCGGCTGGGGATACGATGAGACCGGCGAGAAGACACGCTTCCCGAAGGCGGTGAGTGTGCAGCTGGTGCCGAGGGATCAGTGCCTGAAGAAGATGAAGCGGGCCCAGGACTTCATCACGCGAAGGACGGTCTGTGCTGGTAGCTCGCAGTCGCACGGTCCCTGCTTCGGTGACTCTGGGGCAGCGCTGATCGTCCTGCGAAACAATCGCTGGGTCCTCCGGGGCGTCGTTTCCATATCGCCGAGTCGGGGAGGAAGCTGCGATCTCAGCCTGTATGTAATCTACTGCGACATTTCCACGCATCTCGACTGGATACGGCAGAACATGGTCTCTTAGGAGCTCTTCTTGGGGATGATGATGAAGGATAAATGCTTTTATCATCTTAACCCATGGAAGATCGCTTACAATCGCTAAGTAACCAGTTAAAGCTGCCCCGAGAATTTCCCCAATAAAAATGACAAGTTTTATAATTAATTACCAGCATTTGGAATATATTTTTGTGATCATTAATAGTCATGTTTTACCAGCTTTAACTACTCTTATAGATATTTAAATCTATTTAAATATTGATCTCATATCGTGTGTCATTTTAGGAGCTCGTTTAAAGTAATAAGAGCTAAGGTTTATGCTTTAGAGTAGTGCCTAACTGCTTGCGGGGTTTTCAGCGGCTTAAAAAACCTCACTCTGCTCTTTAGCTTAAAAAAACCCAAAGAGTATTTATCAAGCATTTAATTAGCTGCCAGATACGACTAAGGTGAGATTTTTCTATAATATACAACTAGTTTCACTCAAGAGCGAGTCAGCTTATCAGTTTCCGAGTGATTTCGGGTTAGGTAAGACTCGCCTTTTAGATTTTCCAAGATCGTGAACCCCGTTGGGAATTTGAAATAATATTAATCTATAGAAATCGGAGAGCAGATCCAGACACCAGTCCGGAGAGAAATGAGAGACGGATATTATGGATTTGTTTTGTTTATACAGCAATTCCCACGTTTATTATTTGAGGGGTTTTTTTACTCCAGAAGCAGCTGAGCGGATTATCTGAGAGCTCCCATTAAATATACGGGTATATCGGGCTTTGAATATACTTTATAGGCACCAAAAAGGTTATTAAATATTTTGCTAATATTAAATATAAGGAAAATCTTACCTTTATCTCAAACTATATCAAAAATAATTGATAAATAAATAATGGGTAGCTTGGCCGTTGAGAACCTGGAACGCTTCTACTGGTTTTTTGCTGGAAGCCGTGTCTTATTGCCTCTGCACGATGCGGAATTTCCAGTTTGCTCGCTCAGTGAGTCAGCCTCCGCCGCCCGCTCTCGAGCGGATCCCCATGGCGATGGCTTCATTTATCCGCCGTCGCTCGTCGCGTGCGCACACCAGATTCCGGAAATTCGCATGTCACTGCTGGCCGGGACCCTACTCCTCCTTTCGCTGATCGCCGTGGCCGGCAGCCAGCTGCTGCCGGAGAACGCCTGTCCGCAGTACTTCCAGTATGTGAACGATGCCTTCAGTGGCCTCCAGGGCGAGGTGACGCTGCCGGGCTTGACGCGGGGTCGCAACCGCATCGATGTGCGCCTCACGCAGCGGGGTGATCATGATGTACGACCTGGCCGCCGAACTATCCCGCCGTCTGGACAACTGACAACTCATCCGACCCCTTTGCCTCCCTTTGCTTCTCTGCCCTCCACAGGCCTCTGCCGTCGGCGGCCTGAGCCCTTATCCGGATGAGAGCACGGCACGATCTGGGAGACCATCGCGATTCCGGATCAACCTGAGACCGGACGCGGCCACTGGCCTGCTGCCCAAGCTCTCGCAGCTCTCCTACAACGACCAGCTGCTCTGCTCGGCCAGCGAATGTGAGTACAAAGCCCAAAAATAGCAACTTAGGCGTCACAAATACCAAGAGATATATATATGTATATAGGGGAAAGAGAGAAGAGATGTATATAGGATGGGTTTAACTTGAATTTTGTGTTTGAATAGATCTCGAAATCTCTTCAAGCATGTTTTTTGAAGTTATTTATTTGTTTTTCTACTTCAACCACCAAAATTCAAGTTGGAGAGTGTAAAAGTTCTATGCGGGAATTCTATGGTAGAAGTTCTGCTTAAAATTGTTATTATAATTCCCTTTTTTCTAAGATTAAACAGAAGCAAACGAGACTCAATCGATCAAGCAGATATTCAAGTCATTAATTGTTTGAAATATTAAATAAAAAATGTTATAATCAAGACATGACTTTCTCTCAAAAGTGACTATAATTTATTATAATCCTAAGCCTCAATTATAAACTGCCTTTAAATATGTTTGAGATCCATTTCAGATGGTCCGCCGAACAGCTACTTCAATCGATTCTACGAGATTCAGATCAGTGGATCGTTGGCGCCGCTGCCTTCCAGTTCCTCGGGATTCATTCCCTTCCCCAGAGATGGCTTCGATGTGGACGTCCAGAGCATATTCTTCCCGTCCAGCGGCAGCAGCAATGATGTCTGGTCGAGCTTCAACAGCAATAGGAGGAGGCCACCGGTGTTTTGGCAGACGCCAGTGAACACCATCTCAGCAAGCAGGATACCTGTGACGGCGGTAACCCGACCACCACCAGAGCCAGTCCCAAGTGATGATCCACCCTCACCTCCTCCTCCACCTCCACCTCCTCCTACTGCTGTTGCACCTCCTACTGCTGTTGCTCCTCCTACAGCTGCGGCTCCTCCAGCGGTTCGCTTCAATCCCCGATCGCCCTCGGCAGCCGAGATCTGTGGAGAGGAGGGCAGCACCACTCCGTTCATCCACAATGGCAAGGAGTTCCCCCGCGGCCGGTATCCCTGGCTGACGGCCATCTTCCACAAGACCCCGGCTCTGGAATTCAAGTGCGGCGGATCCCTGCTCTCGGCCAGCATCGTGATCACCGCCGCCCACTGTGTCCACAAGGTGACCGAGACGCGGGTGGTCATTGGACTGGGTCGCTACGATCTGCTGGACTACGCCGAGGATGGGGCCGAGATGCGGAACGTGCGCAAGATGGTCTGGCATCCGGAGTACAACACGCGGGTGCTCTCCGATGCGGACATTGCCTTGGTCACCATGGTGCGGCCAGTGGTGTGAGTATCTCTGTCTATTTGTTTACATTTTAAGCCCAAGTCCAGAATTTTTAGCGGCTAAATTACCTTAGTAAAAGCTACGTATACGTAATAAGTCTTCATATAGAAAATATTACGTATACGAGGTGTTGCCCATAATTGATGGTGTTTGGTGTTAAAAATTTGCTTAAATTAAAGGTAAAAACTGAAAAATATCTAGGTTTATTACAAGCATTATTTAAAGCTTCTTAAAAAATATTTTCTAGCTTGAAAATAACAATTTTTCCTTTAGAAAATATTACGTATACGAAGTGTTGCACATAATTAATGATTTTTGGTGTTAATCTGCAGTTAAAAATATTTAAATAATATAACGAAATTACAATTACTATTCCTTGCCATCTAAATCAATTTTTAAGCTATATTAAAAGTTATTATTCAGTTAAGCTACATATACGAGGTGTTGCCCTCGCTTAATAATGATTGCTGTGATTAGTAATGAAGATATATAAATAAGATTAGCTTATAAACCTTAAAAGGTAACATTAAAATATAATACGTAGTAAATATTTATTTACAAGTTGGAGATTACCTGGAATTTGCATACTGTATTTATTTAAGAAAACCTCTGACAAAAAGGTGATAATTAATTACTCACCGAGAGCGCGGCTCTAAACCGTGCTCGAAGTTCATTAATAATTTCCATAATGTCTCTCTCTCTCAGGTTCAACGACATTATTGGACCCATCTGCCTGTGGACGGCGGAAGCGAGCGCAACGGTGGCCACTTCCGGCAGCATCGCCGGCTGGGGGACCGATGAGATGGGCAACCTGCCCACCAAGTACCCACGGGTTGTGGAGGCGCGCATTGCCAGCGCCACGGACTGTGCCAGCACCTGGCGGGCCACGGCTGTCACGGATCGAACGCTGTGCGCCGGCAACATGGATGGATCTGGTCCCTGTCTGGGCGACTCTGGCGGTGGTCTGATGGTGCGGCGTGGCAGTCGCTGGATGCTGCGAGGCATAGTGTCTTCCGGGGAGCGCGATCCGGCTGGGTCCTGCAAGCTGACCCAGTATGTGCTGTACTGCGACCTCGCCAAGCACCTGGAGTGGATCAACGCCAATATCGGATAGTCCGGACTGTACGATCAAGCAATTAGATTAAAGAGACCCCACAAGCCAAGGCGCGTGCGTTCCATTGTATGGTGATTTCTGGCCAAACGGGTTCTCAATTATTTCGCCAGCGTTGATGGATGACTCCCCCAGGTTTAGGAAAGAAATAATCTTAATATACTTATCACAGGTTGCCTGACCAGAAATAGCGAAACGTGTGGAATACCCGCCCAGAGTTTGTAAGTATTTATTTGATCAGCTGCTGACGGCACTCTCATTTCTGGAGCTGGAGTACCCTACACTCTACGGGGGTGTGATTTGGACCATAATTCCTCTAATATCTGGAAACTCAGCACCATAAGTAACGCTATTACAGCATTATACAAATTATGGAGCCTTGCCTGGATGCAGTAAATAATTTAATGCACTTTTGTGACTCCTAACACTTATTCTATTTAAATAAAGAAGATTGAGTTTAACCTTTTCAACGATTGCTTGCCAGTAATAGCCTTATGAGACAGGGCACAAGTTTTCATTAATTACAGTTTTCATTAGAAGCTTGACAGCAACCAATGGATTTTACGTAAGTGCGAGCAAGACGACTATAGGGCACTTCAATGAGAGATTAATGCAGTAATTGTTCATTAATTGACACCCCCGATAGATATATCGAAAAAATACCAGTCAAAAAAATGAGCTCGATAGAAAATACCGTCGGTAATGCGTTCAAAAGTATACTTATTTTTCATTAGAAAAAACGGTCTCACAAAAGTCTTAGAAGCCAATTGGTGCCAAAAATTTAACTTAACTTCTTCTTCACCTTATATAATGGACTCGTGTGGTTCCATATAAATTTGTTCCCTTGCACACTTTCTATTTAAACCTCTGTCATTTCCTCG
>JAEIIF010054665.1:0-11261 GCA_018874455.1 Drosophila trapezifrons
AGGTGAAGAACCTTAAGTTGAAGTTTTGGCACCAATTGGCTTCTAAGACTTTTGTAAGACGGTTTTGTCTAATGAGATATAAATATACTTTTGAATGCATTACTGACGGTATTTTCTATTAAACTCATTTTTTGCCTGGTATTTCTTCGATACACCTATCGGGTTTGTCAATTAATGAGAAATTAATGCATTAATCTCTCATTGAAAGTGCGTATAGTCGTCTTGCTCGCACTTACGTAAAATCCTATGGTTGCTGTCAAGCTTCTAATGAAAACTCCAATTAATTAGGTTTCTAATACAGTGCCATGACAACATAAAAGCTAGAATCCAAAAGAAATTACTTTACAATTTTCAAATGTTTGTGCAATGCAAATTCTGTAATCTTCAGTTATAGTTCTAAGCCAACTAGTATCCCTCTCGGCTTAAGATCAGCTATTAGTTAGAGAGAATTATTTATGCAAGTAATTTAAAGAGGCCGCCTAAGTCTAGGAGAAGCTTCTAAGTTGCTCAACCGCCGATGTCGCCGGCAGGACGATTAGTCAATTAGGAGACAGAACGCAGTTACAGAATCAACGCAACGGATCACGAATGCACAGAAGCCAAGGCAAAGGCAAAGAGGAATCGCTTCAATCTTACTCTCGCCTTGCGCGCAAACTGGCGCTTCAGCTTGCTGACCGCCTCGATCAGGCGGACAAAGTCCTCCACTTGCTCCCGGGTGTTGTCCGCCGTCGTCACGTCCGGGAAGACGTCACAGTGCTGGCAGCTGGCGATCTTGCTCACAATGCTCTCCTTGGGCAGCAGGTACATGCGATAGCGCCAGTACTTCAGGCTCTGCCAAAGGGAAAGGGTATCAGAAATTAGGGCATTGGCGGAGGTGGGATCATACCTCCATTAGGGGATAGTCCACATCGCCACGCGTGCAGATGTACAGATCCATGTGGTTCCAGTTAAAGTTCTCCAACTTCTCGGTGGTGAAGTTCACGCCGGAGATCTCGTAGGTCTCGTGCTGGGGGGCATGGAAGCGGTATCGGTAGTCCACATTTATCGGGGGATACGGATGCCTAGGAAGGTATTATTTTGTTAGGTATTATTATGTTGACACGAGTCGAGCTTCACCCACCTTGGCCTGTAGCCAGTGACCGTGATCCGGTGATCACCGCTCAGCGAGATCTTGTGAAAGATGCGACCGATGGAGAGCAAATACTCCTTCGTGGACTCACAGGGCGCCTTTAGCGGCAGCACTGCAGATCCCGAGGAGCAGCCGCCGAGCACCGACAGGGGCTTTTCGTCGACCACAATAAGCTGGAAGCCCTGGGCTAGCCGCTGCGACACGATCTCCTTGCACACCTCCTCCGTGGACAGAGGTTTCCGGTAGACGGCTCTGCTCTGCGCATAGTCATGGTTCACATCGTCCGGTAGGAGCGTGTAGTCCGAGATCACGTAGTCGTTGGTCAGGGAGCGCTTATCGGGGAAATAGTCCGTGGTGATGGGCAGGCAGGCGGGGATCGTCAGCGACTTCCAGTCGACGCCTGTAAACGGAGCCACCAGGGGATTAGCACGGGGGGATTCACGGCTGGATCGAGGATCAGAGCAGCAGAGAGAAAGCCAACGCCGGTGGTACATGGTACAGGTGTGAATAAATCAAAATCGCTCAAGCTCAAGAAGGACTACTAAGGAAATCATAACCAAAAGGTGGGCAGGCGGACTCCGGTCCGGTTCGGGAACGAGAGCTGTCACCAACGGATGGGGTTAGCGTGTGGGAGGAGGAGGAGGTGGCGTGCGCAATACGAAATACAGGTGGCGTGTGGGCGAAGCATGCTGGCTTAGCGCTAGGGAACTACACAACGGCGACATGCTGCACATGCTCTAGTGGGCGACATGCTCCATTACCATCTCCATTAGGACTACCACCGCCCGATGGATGGGTGTGTTGTCTGTGCATGTTTGGTGCGTGGTTTCGGGTGGCGTTCTACTACCATCTACGGATTAATCTATGATTACTTGATATAATTAATGAGTAAACTACATGCATTGGGTTTGTGGCTGGGTGCAGGGCAGAGGGCAGGGTTTCCAGGTTCTTCAGGGGATTAAGCGTGGTGATTGCAAGGCTAAGGTAATCTACAGACTGGGATGATGGTTGTCCCATAAGCAAATACGACGATGCTACTGAAATACCTGTAATTTACCTACGATTTCATGGCGAACTGTAGTATTAATCTAATAACTAGCTAGAACCATTGATAAGTTTAATTAGCTCTGTAAAGTCCTTGCATTTATTACTTATTTATACTTTCTTAATTCTGTATTCACTTATATTCTATTTTGTATTCACTTTTAAAGAAATATACCTGCAATGGAGCGTCTAAAAGACACTATTCATAATATGTAAATTCTGGGAAAAATGGTGTCCAAGATGAAGCTACAGAATATTTCTTACACCTTTTGGAAATTATACAATTTACCAAATTTCAAGGGTATTGTGAACGAACCAGTGTTCATTTTAGTGAATGAGCAAGTGTTCATTTCAGTGAGTGAACGGACAAGTGAACGGACAACGGTTCATTTTAGTGAGTGAACGGACAAGTATTTATTTCAGTGAATGAACAGGTGGTCATTTCACTATGTAAAGAAGCGTTCATTTCAGCGAATGAGCGAAAAAGTGTTCATTTCAGTAAGGGAACAAATAAGTGTTCATTTTAGTGAGTGAACGAACCAGTGTTCATTTTAGTGAAAGAACAAGTGTTAATTTTAGTGAATGAACAAGTGTTCATTTCAGTAAGTGAACGAACAAGTCTTCATTTCAGTGAGTGAACAGGCAAGTATTTATTTCAGTGAATGAATGGACAAGCGTTCATTTCAGCGAATGAGCGAAAAAGTGTTCATTTCAGTGAGTGAACGAACAAGTGTTCATTTCAGTAAGTGAACGGACAAGTGTTCTTTTTAGTGAGTGAACGGACAAGGGTTCATTTTAGTGTGCGGACAAGTCTTAATTTCAGTTAACATACAAGTGTTAATATCAGTGAACGGACAAGTATTTGAAATAGAGTTCCCTAATCCATTCTTCCTTCTATAACGAATGATTATTACTGCTTATAATCTTAAACCTATTATCTTTTCTGGGTAAAAGCAGTAACTAATCACATAGGCTGCCTCTCTACATGTACATCATCTCCGAACTTCGACTGCAAAGCTACGGCTACTGGCTAGCTACGGGGATCAAATAATACCAATTGTTTAAGCCTTCTAATCGTGTTTTGTGTGTGGTGTTTGCATGTGCTGTTTTTGTGTGTGCTTTGGATGCATCGCTAATGCTTTTTGTACAGAGTGTGTCAGAAGAGAGAGTGGTGGAATTTGTATTTTGTCCAAACCTATGATGATCTTTCCTCTTCCGCCGCCGGCGGGCGGATCCAGGCCACCCAGAAGATGATGGTGCTCGCCCTCGACGATCGGCCTCAGATGCTGGACTAAACGATCGATGGGATTCGATTTTCGATGATGAAATGATGGTTGCAAATTTCGATTCGTGGGGTTAGGTGGTCCGATTGGGTTCATTCGTTCGTGGATTGTGGGTTTTGTGGGGAATAATAATGTGAATCATACGAAAGTTAGATTAGACTTAATATTCGATTCAATTGCGAAGTGGGTGGGTTCTGGTTAGGAATGAGCTACTTCGAATGCATTAACATTAATCCCCGGGACTTGCGGGCGGTTAGTGTGGCGGTTAGATGGCCTTTGTCTGCACCCGAAGCTCAGGCGGATCTCCACCACGAAGGCAATGCCGCTGCCCAACAATCCGCACAGAAGCAGACTGAAGGCGGGCGCCAGCATGTTGAGGGCTAGCGGCCGGAGCCTTAACTTCTCCTCCATCTCCGCCAGCGTGGAGAAGTCCTTGAGGTAGCCCATTTTATGGGCCCGACGAAAGCACGACTTCAACCATCGATCCGACAGCCCACCCTGATGGACGTGCAGCAGGAAGTGATGCAGGGCGTCCTTTAAGTGCGAGTCCACGCGCAGCTGGTACTGAAAGGGAAACGTGCCGTGGCACATCCTCGAGAAGAAGAAGCGCTTCTTGCGAAGAAAGCGCTGCTGCATGTCAAAGAATTGCCAGCGGATCAGGTTAATGGGATATATGTACTCGGGATCCAGCGAGATTCGCTTGGCGTCAAAGTCCTCGGGATCCGTGAAGCTGAACTTGGCCGCGAACTGCTCGGCATGTCCCAGGGAGCCCACGATGGTGTCCACGTCGGTGGGCAGCACCAGTATGCGATAGGGCAGCCGGAACAGCTCCTCCAAGCTCCCGGGATTCTGCCGGGTGAGAGTTACGGCCAGAAAGGAGGTGAGCTTGGTGCTGTACGACTGCACCAGGATGAAGATCCCGAAGATAATTAGTAGGCCACTAATGCAGCGTCTCGGCTTGTGCCTACCAGCTCCCGGCACGCCGAGTATCTTCCAGAGCGGCGTGTCCGGCATCACGCGACGGACAAAGAGAAAGTGCACCACGATCAGGGTGAGCAGCAGGCACAGCCACAGCGTCGAGCTGAAGGGCAGAAAGACATAGAGACTCCGCGAGATTTCGTTGTCCAGGGGGATCATGAAGCAGCGCGGCGCCAGCTGGGCGGGATAGGAGTAGTCCACCTCATTGTTCGGATGCAGCGTGTCGTACAGATGCGGACTTATCTCCACCGCGCCCTGGATAATCAGATCCGTGAGCGCAGCCATGTTCAGCAGCTTGGAGCCGTTCACCACGAAGGAGTAGAGGTCCAGCGACACATTGAGGTGCGACATGAGCTGGTTGATCAGGATGCCACCCACGCCGTCCAGCTGCCGGGCGTTCGTCTGGCTATCTTGGTACCAAAACGTGTTCGGCACATCCTTCTGCACGGGCATCCTCATCCTGTAGCCCCTAAAGTTCTGCCGATTGGGAGCGGGAAACAGATGATGCGGATCATATGTGGACAGCCGGCGCATCCGAATCACCCGGATTGAGGGATACGGGTCCATTTGGTAGAACTTTCGCTGGGCCACCACCACCAAGGCGGAGCGGAACTGCAGCTGCCAGAGCAGCTCGAAGAAGTGCGCCACACTCGATGGCGACTCCTTCTTCCTCAGCAGGAACAGGGTCTTGGAGTAGCGCCTTCCTCGGGCTCGCTGCGCCTGCAACTGAATTACCCCATCGGTGGTGTCCCTCGCAAAGACCACGTACAGCGTTTCCTCATCCTGCAGCCGGCTGAACCGCACATGCTTCGCCTCCTCATCCGTGGCCGTCATCTGCGGCAGCAGGTGGAAGTGCCGGCTGCTGTTGCACCTCAGCAGGCGGTGCAGTTCATCCAGATAGCTGGGACTGACTGACTCCAGGCTGTTTACAATGGTAATGGCATGCAGGCGATGCACCCGCCCGATCCTGTCAAGAAATTGAGCCAGCTGCGATGGTCGCACAAAGTTCTCCTTGGTGGAGCTTTGCTCTGCCAAAAGGAACAGCAGGAGGAACTGGAGGAACATTTTCAGGCGGACAAGCAGAGTCAGACTGATTTGGACTCGATTGAGTCCTTCGTGGGTCATCCCCTCGAATTACAGGTCCCACGATAGCATCTCTTAAACATTTAAACCCCATAGTTTGAGCGCGACACTTACCTGTGGTAATTGCTGGTGTCCACTCCTGCTCCCCGGTGGCTCCCCAGAGATACGACTTGGCCTGGGTGGCGGTCAGGTTGGGCACGTTGGCGGGCAGGGCGTTCATCAGCGAGTTCTGTCGCCTCTTAAAGACTGTGAACAGGGAAAGGGGAAGACAATGGTACGGATTAGAGCTGTAAACACATAGATAGTGGCGCCACTCGATGTTTTCGATAGTGATATTTTAAGCCATCGATACTATCGATACTATCGACCAAATATACGGGGCTAAAAAAAATGTTTTCTTTGGTTTAAACATATCAGATTGCATGGCATTCGAATTTATGAAAATCAAACAAATGTTTTCTTATATAGTTTTATATATGAATATTATATATAATAGCCGATACGATGTATCGATGGTGGAAAAAACAATCGATGGTGACATAGAGCACAGCACCATCGATAGTATCGATACTATCGTCGATAGTTTTACAGTACGAATGGTAGGATTAAAATGATTCTATAAACTCACAGTCAACTTTCTCGTCGCCCATCACAAAGCTGTGCGTGGAGGCGGACTTGCTCAGTAGCGAGTGGGTGGACACCCGGTCGTACTGCTCCGCGCTCTCGCATCCATAATCCTCCTGCTCGTTGTTGTTGTTGCTGCTGCTGCTGCCGCCAGTCTGGACCTGCTGCAGCGGCCTCTGCTGACCCGCCGCCGACGTTATCTTTGCCGGCACAGCTTGGTAATGATGCTGCTGAATGAGCACGCCCGTTGGGCCCTTGGGAAAGATGTGCGTCCATCGTCGGCGATTTGAGGTCAACTTAATGGTGACTTGCGAGGGATCAAAGGGATTTATCAGGGCACGACCGGGTCGCACTATGGGCGCAATGCTCACGATCGTCCTGCGCGAGTTCTTCTCCGAGGCCAAAGACTCGGAGAGATTGGTAGTGTCCGGCTGCTGGAAGTGGATTAGATGCGATAAGGAAACTACAAGCATTTATTCCCGGCGGGAAGCACCTACCAAGGCCGCCAGCATGGCGGAGGTGCCGTGATGAATGTCTGGATCGGACATCTTTCGCCGCATGGCCGGAATCTGTGTGGGCGTGAGATTCTCCCAGTCGTTGTTCCGGTAGGCATACGTCTCCAGACTGGGCACCGATGTCTTCTTGGCCCGCACCACGCGCTGCAACGAGCTGTGAATGGGCAAAGGAACCTAGTTAGGTCAACAAACTAAAGAGGAAAGCTCCTGCACCTACCACGTGCTCTGAGCGGGCAGCGGCTGGAAGATCTGCTCGTCGTACGCATCGTAGTCGAACAGCGAGTTGTGCTTGTACTCCGACTGATTGCAGCTGAGGAAATGGCGCTCGTTCTCCTCGCCCTCGGCATCACCCTCACCGCCGTCGTGTAGCGTTTGCTGGGAACCAAAAAGTGGCAGCTTGATCCGCGGTATGAAGCTGGAGTAGGCGATCTTCTTGTTCGTGGAGTAGAAGCTCAGGTTTATCCAATGGGGAAGCGAGTAGTCATCCGCGGATGTCAGCGTGGTGTCCTTGTTGTGGAACTTGAGCAGAGGCACCGCATGCAGGGGCTGCTCTCCCACACACACCAGATCGCTGCCCACACCATTGTCGATGATCCGCTGCTTGGTGATATTGGTTAGCTCCCGGTCCACGGAGAAGACGCCCACGCCCGGCGTTATCACCACCGAGAGCTGCCCGGTGCGATCGAACGTCCTGTCCAGGTAATGCTTCTCGAAGGTGTTCAGGGAGATGTTCAGAACCTCCAGGAAGTTGCCCTGCGTGGCCGAGGAATTGGTGGCCGGGGGTATCTTCATGTGCTCCCTTTCGTGATAGCGCAGCACCGTGGCCTGGTAGGAGGTGAAGAGCTTGCGCAGCTGGCCCAGCACCGTGCACCAGTCGTCGCAGCGCTCATTCTGGATGGCCACGCGGTAGAAGTCCTCGTAGAAGCGACCCTTGTAGTCCGCCTGCAGACAGTCGCGCATGTGCTCGGGGAACTCGTCCAGGCTCTTTGCCGCGTAGAAGGTGCGCGAGAAGAGCACAATGGTCACCTCGTGGTTGCAGCTTAGCTTGCGCCACTTCTGGAAGAGCTCGGTGAGGAAGCCATTCACTGCCTTCTCGAAGTACAGATCGCCATGGATGTCAAAGTCCCACATCTCGGAGGACATCTGCAGGAAGAGGTACACCATCGAGGTGCTGCTGCGGAACACGATCTTAGTGTCCTCTGTAATGACACCGCTAGCCACGCGCTCGCCCTGCGACCACATCTCGTACACCTGGCACCGGATCTGCATGTCGTTGTAGTCGATCTTCTTGTTCACATACACGCAGGTGTCAGTCTGAAAGAAAATATAGGGTAATCCTAGCTCACAACGCCGCCTGTCCATTCCCCTTACCAAATAGGTCTTTAGTCGCCACATCTCGGAGCGGCCCATATACTGGTCCTTGAAGGTAATCTCTATGGAGTCCAGGGCCACGTCCGCCGGATCTACGATGCGCATCACCACATTGGTGTAGAAGCGCATCTTGAAGGCGGTGGCAATGCCCGACTCGATGCTGATCACATCCCGGCCGCAGCTGTTATTGAACTCTGTGATCTGGAGCAGCAGGTGTGTGCCGTTCTCCTCGTCCGGGGCGTAGATCTCCACCACATCGCCCACGTTGACGTTGGGATGGTCCTTCGGGTTCATCAGCAGATCCGCATCTATTTCAAAAAGAGAAAAAGGTGAAGTCCATATGTTTGCGCAATTTCCAGATAGCAAACGCATGCCATCTTTACCGTAGGATTTGTTGCAGCCCCGCGTGTGCGTGTGGAGCTTGTACAGCTTCATGTTGATTTATTTAGTTGCAAAACCAACGCGAAATTATTTATTTAGTTTGCGAAACATTTGCCATTTCTGCATTATATTTGTGAAAGAAATTCTACTTTTTCGTGTTTTGTTTTGATACCAATTCCTTATCTGCAGTGTGGCTGTATTCGAAGCGATAAATAATACCAACATAATGCGACGGAAAATATACCAGAATAATTTAAAAATTCCTAATATTTTCACAAATAGTTTGTTGATTATCTATTTTAATTTTAATTTTAAATTTATTTATGTTTGTTTTTCTTGTATCGATTGGTGCTCTAGGTTTCTGAAGGATTGAATTAAATGTAATATCCTAATTCGTGCCTTTCGCATACTGATACTAGATTTGTTTATTAAAAACATGAATGATACATTTTTAAAAAAAATATTTAAGTTTTCAAGTAGGATTGACTACATATTTATGTGCATTTTAGTATATTAACTATTAAGTGTACCTATTAATATGCCACTCACTGTGGGGCTACATTGACGTACATATTTCTTAGCATGGCGCTAATTAATCAATCAGAGATTTGTTTTATTATTGACATATCGATTTCTTACAGGCATGCATTTATTTAACATGCTTCAAACTGAAAATGCTTTCAAATATAAGGAATCACTCCAACTAGTGGCTTGCGAGGCGCTATTAATCGCCCCGCGGCTGTACCTATTAATTTACATCTTTCTGGCCATGAAGCTAATCTAAGCAATTAAAGAACGACGTTCTATTTGTGTTATTATACATTTGTTTTATTGAATTTATCTCGAAATGATTACAATTCGCTTTCGTTGTGTTTGTTCAATGAATAATTTTATTGGGTCGCAAATATCAGTGAGTACATTTCGACAAAAATCGTTTTTAAGACTGTGTTTTACCTGGCTAAATGGCTAGCTAATCCTCTTCTCATCAGTCCTCAGTCAGATAGCGGCACCTCGGAGGAGTCCGCAGGCACACTCACACCTCCGGATCCGGCTCGTATTTCGCATCGGGCATCGGCATCGCCAATCGCCATAGGGGATAGGGGTTTTTGTTTCGCAATAGGTTACTATTTGTTTTGTTTTGGGCTTTGATTAGAACGCCACACTGACGACAGAGATCGCCGGCGCTGATAATTCGCAATTTTCTACTTATAGCGAGAGGGTTATGTGTATACAATGCTCTCCAGGATGCGTCGAATGGTTCGTCGTTCGTCTTTCGTCGTCGGTATATATGTAACTAACAATTCAAAGTGTCAAAGTCGTCAATCTCAACATGCAGCTTAAACGGTAGACAGAACCACGGAACAGGCTCCTAAAGCTAACTAAACACGTACGGACTACAAGTAAACGTTAATCACTAGGGGGAGGATGGCAGGGGACACCACTCTCACATCGCCACGGTGGCCAGAACGACGGTGATGTCGTCCGGCTTGCCGCCCCGCGCCTGTATGTTGTTCCGTCGGGCGCTAAGGGCGAACGGCGACAGGAACTCGCTGTTCAGGGAGAGGGTGCGTGCCATCAACGCCAGGCTGTTGGCTGTCATCTGCAGCTTGACAGGATCCTGCTCGCCCTCCACTTCGCTAAGCACCTGCAGCATCAGATCCTCGGGCACGTTGTCGAACACGCCGTCGGTGGCGATGAGAATGACGTCGCCATTCCGCACCGGAAAGCTCATGGTGTCCGCGGACTCGGGACTGTCGCTGAGCACATTCGGCCCGTGTCCCGGCGGCGGCAACGAAAGCTGGAAGGGTGTGTTGAAGTAGTGCTGCTGCTCCTCCGACTTGTGCACCACCTGGCCCTGTCGCACCACAATGAAGCCGCTGTCGCCGATGTTGGCCGTGTGTACCGTGCTCGTCTCGCGGTTCAGGATCAGCACGCAGGCGGTGCTGCTGCCCAGGATCGGCTTCTTCTGCTCCATTAGCTCACAGTAGCTGTAGGCCAGCAGGTTGACGGGCCGCTGCGGGTTGAAGTGGCTGCACTGCACCAGCCGCTCGCAGGTGCGCATTAGGAAAGACGAGAACTCCCCGGGATCGATGCCGTAGCTTCTCCAGCCGCCCACGCCGTCGGCCACGCCCATCACGTCCGCCTGCTCCGTGGAGGCCTTGAACCACGAGTCCTCGCCGTACTTGCCCGGCTTGTACTTGTGTCGCAGGTTGTCCTTGGCGAATCCGCATACCACCGACACGAATCGGGGTCGCTGGCTGCCCGCTGCTGCTCCTCCAGCGGATCCCGATCCAGACTTAACGGCCCCCTTGGTGGCCGCAGCGCCTCCTCCGCCCGTCGCCGTCTCCAGGAGCGTGGAGAAACTGCTGCGCAGGGCGCGCGAGATCATGCGCGAGGTCCAGTTGAGCGACGAGTGCATCGCCCCAGAACTCGTGGTCGCGTGCTCTCTCTAGACAATTAAGTTAGGGCAATCAATCCCATCCAGGTTCCGCCGCGCCTGGCTTTCGAGTCGTATGCGTTGGGGTCGCGCGTCCCGTGACTCCAGCAGTTGCAATTTTCTGGCCAAATCTCCTGTCTTGACAGAGGCGATAATTTACGTTCCAATTTAATGTTATGTGATACACTTTTTCACGTCAGTGTTGCCAGATAAAAATTTAGCTTTCCCCCTAAAAAAAACCAAGCAGTCGAGATTTCCTCCTAAAAAATCCATTTGTCCCCCTAAATTCAACAAATCTGTCAACTTCAAGCATGTATAATTAAAGAATATGACGTTGTAAAAATGTTAAGATTGGGAAATCAGTGTATAGAGCATCCATTTAGGTGATTTTTATGCTTGGCAGCCCAACCCGGCTC
>JAEIIF010054669.1:0-16347 GCA_018874455.1 Drosophila trapezifrons
TTTTGAACCCATTACCGACGGTATTTTCTATCGAACTCATTTTTTGCCTGGTATTTTTTCGATAAACCTATCGTTTGACAATTAGTGAGCAATTAATGCATTAATCTCTCATTGAAAGTGCCCTATAGTCGTCTTGCTCGCACTTACGTAAAATCCTATGGTTGCTCTCAAGCTTCTAATGAAATCTCTAATTAATAAAAACTTGTGCCCTGTGTCATAAGGCTATAACCAGATTACCTAAGCAAATAATATATTTTACATTAAAATCAAGACCCAAGGTTATTATAACAACTGAAACATTAAAAGTATTGATAATGTCAAACCCAGGGCAGGCCTAGATAAGTTAATATTGTTGTTGTTGTGCTTGTTATGGTTGTTGCTATTGCTTGTTGTTGTTCTTTGTGGGTTTTTGTATGAATTTTGATTTATATTGTTTTTGTATTTTTTTCAAAATTATTTCCAGGAGGATGAAGGCGAGAAAAGCGATCAAGATTTAGTCGTAGATGTTGCAAATGAAATGGTGAGTTGAGTGTCGGCCCAGATTCAATGCAACCACTCCCAAATCCCTCTATTTACAAAAAAAAAGAAAGAATAAAGACCAAAGCCCTCACCTTACCTGTGCTTCTTACCCTAAACCTTCGACTAACCACGCTTTGTCGTATCTTTCAGGAATCCCACTCACCACGGCCCAACGGCGAGCACGTGTCCATGGAGGTGCGCGATCGGGAAAGCTTGAATGGCGAGCGTCTGGAGAAGCCCAGCAGTAGTGGCATCAAACAGGAACGTCCGCCCTCACGCTCCGGCTCCAGTTCGTCACGTTCCACACCCAGCCTCAAGACAAAAGATGTGAGCTTACATTTAATAGCCAAGAAAGTATAGAAGTTAATTGCTTATCATTCCCATATAGATGGAGAAGCCGGGCACACCGGGCGCCAAGGCACGCACACCGACACCCAACGCTGCCGCTCCGGCGCCGGGCGTTAATCCTAAACAAATGATGCCGCAGGGACCACCGCCAGCGGGCTATCCGGGGGCACCGTATCAGCGACCGGCCGATCCCTACCAGCGTCCACCGTCGGATCCAGCCTATGGACGACCGCCACCAATGCCGTACGATCCACACTCACATGTGCGAACCAATGGCATTCCACATCCCTCGGCCCTGACGGGTGGAAAGCCGTAAGTGTATTCTAGAGTTCATTGACCTGATATAAAATAATATAATGTGTTTTTTACCCCTTTGCAGTGCATACTCTTTCCATATGAACGGTGAGGGTAGCCTACAGCCGGTGCCGTTTCCGCCGGACGCGTTGGTTGGCGTTGGAATACCCCGGCACGCCCGTCAGATCAACACACTGTCGCACGGCGAGGTTGTCTGTGCGGTGACCATCTCCAATCCCACAAAGTACGTGTACACGGGCGGCAAGGGCTGCGTGAAGGTGTGGGACATCTCGCAGCCGGGCAACAAGAATCCCGTCAGCCAGCTGGATTGCCTGCAGCGCGACAATTACATCCGCTCGGTGAAGCTGCTGCCCGACGGACGCACGCTGATCGTGGGCGGCGAGGCCTCTAACCTGTCCATCTGGGATTTGGCCAGCCCAACGCCCCGCATCAAGGCCGAACTGACCTCGGCGGCGCCCGCCTGCTACGCCCTGGCCATCAGCCCTGACTCGAAGGTGTGCTTCTCATGCTGCAGCGATGGCAACATCGCCGTATGGGATCTGCACAACGAAATCCTGGTGCGCCAGTTCCAGGGACACACCGACGGCGCCTCGTGCATTGACATCAGTCCGGACGGCTCCAGGCTGTGGACGGGCGGCTTGGACAACACGGTGCGCTCCTGGGATCTGCGCGAGGGTCGCCAGCTGCAGCAGCACGACTTTAGCTCTCAAATATTCTCGCTCGGCTACTGTCCCACGGGTAATGAGAGCCGTCTCCAGTGGAAAACCCATCCTAACACATATTTTAATTCACTTTCTAGGTGACTGGCTGGCCGTGGGTATGGAGAACTCGCATGTAGAGGTGCTGCACGCATCGAAACCGGACAAGTATCAACTGCATCTGCACGAGAGCTGCGTTCTGTCGCTGCGCTTTGCCGCCTGCGGCAAATGGTTCGTTTCCACCGGCAAAGACAACCTGCTTAACGCATGGCGAACACCCTACGGTGCCAGCATATTCCAGGTGAGTTGGAATGCCGTTTCCTAAGAGTTCCTGACCTCCAACATGCTTTCTTGATCCTTTCAGTCGAAGGAAACATCATCCGTACTTAGCTGCGACATATCAACTGACGACAAATATATTGTGACGGGTTCGGGCGATAAGAAGGCTACTGTCTACGAAGTTATTTATTAAATCCACAAAACCAAGCAGTTTTTTCATTTTGTAATAAGCTCGTATAGTTTTTATTACAACAACAAAAGCAAAAAACAATTAACTACAACAAACAAAATGTTCGAAATCATGCAAATAATATAAAAACAGCAGCAGCAGCAGCATCGGGAGTAAAAAAACAACATCAAAAAGAAAGGCAGCAGTAGCAACGCATCAAAAAGCGAAGCAAAAAAGGAAAATTCTATAATATATATACATACAAAAAAAAAAAAGGAAAAACTACAATTTTAAGCGTACTTTTAGCTACTAAGCCTAAGCTAAGTCCAATAAAAAAACAACAAACCAAGTTGAACACACAAATTGCAAGAAAAAGAACCTTAAAATGAGAACAAGAACGAAATAAAATTGATAAAGCATGCGAGCAACAGAAACGAACGAGAGTATGTTGTAAAAGTAACAAAAAATGAAAGGGAAACAGAAAACAGAAACAGTCGGCGATACCTACCTACGTTCATCTTAACATAACGACAAATAGAAGGATAAGTGCAGGGTCTGCATGGATTTAGTCATTGCAAGTGCATGAGCGTTGAGATTACGGAGAGAGCGAAGTGGGCGCAGGAGTTGAATGCGATGCGAGTGCTTTTAGTTTGTTTTATGTGAGCGTTTTTGTAATTTAGCTAGCTGAGAGAGGACAGCGAATGCACCCACAACAAATGTAATTTTTAAGTTTAAGCCCCAACTCCCCACACCCCCACACACACACATTTGCATAAAAGAAGGTATATATATATAAATATAAATGAATATACTTAGTAAGCATTTTAGTTAAGAGTTTTACTTTATAAATTAAACACAGAACAAGCAACCCGACACATACACACGCTCCCCGTACATTCTCGCATTGGGGGTCAGGTCAGGAGGGGATCACAGAGCTCGAGCAGTCAGCCTAGCTTGTATGTAACTTGAAAATACGAAACAACAACCATTGTGTGAATCAAACTCTTTAGAACCAACTGTAAAATCCTATATTTTGTGCAGCTAAAAGAGAGACAACAAAAGCCGCATCGACAGCCGAGGAGAAAAATAGAAGAACACCGCTAAATTGTTTAGTGTTTAGAGTATATAGATGGAAACGAATCGATTTATATACAAATATATATATATATAATGCGAACGGCGAAATTGTAATAAGCAAGAGATAGAGTGCAGCACACGCTTCGATTTTTAATTTTACAAATATTATTATTATTGTGGTTATATATGTATATAATTATATTATAAATAATTGAAGCAAAACGAAAAAATAAAAAATTATATGTAATCGAAAGTCGAAGCCTCGCCTCTAAAAGACATCGGTGGTGTAGACACTTCGCTGGCGCGGCAGTGGAGCGCCCTGCTGTCGGGACATCTTCGTGTGCAGTTCGCGCAGGCCCTCGCACTGCCGGCCCGAGATCTGGCGGAACTTTTCGATGGCAATGGGCAGGAGATTGTCCACCAGGAAGATCTTGTTCTTCATCACAAAGTTGGGCTGTGTGAAGGATGAAATTTATAGGAAAACTATTACTTTTTAGAGACTTGAAGCTGCTTACATCCACGGCCATATCGCTGGGCGGCTTCAGTGAGTGCTGGGCCATAAATAGCTCCTTCAGCAAGAGTTCCAGGCTCTGCAGCAGGGTCTCGCACTTGGCCAGACAGCCGCAATAGTCGGTCAGCTGCAGGAAGTGGCGTATGAAGACCACCGTGGACTGGGTGAGGTTCATCCAGGTATCGCCCGTAGCCTGGCCCCGCACATCGATGCCCAAGACATCCAGCTCTAGCAAAAGGCGCTTCAGATTCGACTTGGTCTGCAGGTTGTACGGCTGCCAGCTCTCCTCTGTGCGTCCCACGGAGTCCAGCAGTCGCTCCTTGGACTCCTCGATCAGGGCCTCGAGGGTGGTGCGCAGCAGACCCTCTAGGTGATAGCTTATGTCCAGCCCGATCTCAGTGAGCTTTGTCGAGGGCTTGCGCACTCGCTCCACGCACTTGGCCACCGCCTCCAGGGAGGTGCCTTTGGTCAGATAGTGTTTGATCAGCTGGCTGGCAAAGTATTGCAGCTCGGCGTTGCACCAAACCACGAGAGCTGCGAAAATGAGTTTAAAGTAATTAAATTTAACTAACTTTAGGTAACAGAAGCTTGTAACAACTCACCGCTTACACAGGCCGGCTGCTGTTCGAAGGCTGTTAGGAAATCGCAAGCCACCTGCGTTAGATCACAGAAGAACAGCTCCGATATATCCGCGTTGTTTCTGCGCGCCTCCCGCTGCGCTACCCGCAGGCTTACGGCGCACACCTTCAGCAGAGTGGCGCTCGCTTGGCGGTAGCGTCCCATCTCCACGAGGATCTTCAGCGGCCGCTTGGCAGCCCTCAGAGCTATTTGCAGATTGCGATTGTGACTGTTGGACAGCTCCTTCAGCAGCACATTGATCAGCTTCAGCTCCTGCTGCTTCACCTTGCCCTCGATGACGCCCGCTTGCGGCACCTTTTTCCTGCTCTCGGTTCTCATAAAGTCCTGGGCTCGCTTGACCAGCTCCTGGGCATCTTCGAAGTGTCGCTGGGCCACCAGGGTTTGGATCTCCTCGCTAGCTGTGAGCAGCCACTCGGGCGTCTCATCCTCCAGGGACTTGGGCTCTCCGGGACTTTGGGGAGCGGTGTCCTTTTCGGGTGTAGCAGCCTTGGTCTGCTGTTTGACCCGCGTTGGCGGCTGTGGAGCTTGACCCTTCTTCGGCTTCTTTTGCTGGTCAAAGCGAAAGGCTTCCTCGAGCTTTTCGATCCATTCGGTTTTCCCTGCAGCCGTGATGCTTTGATAGATCTTGGAACCGTCTGGTGTGATGATATTTATGGCGTTTTTAACGCCATCCAAGTCCTTGATATTAATCACGGCTATTTTCTTGGGATCGTACTCGGTGAGAAAGTCCAGGCGTCTGAAAATAATACAAATATTATTATAAAGCCAAGGGAAGGGATGTTATAGAAACCCACTTGTCATGCTTCACTTTACACACGATCAGGACATCGTTGAACAGAAAGAAGAACACCCGCTGGATGGGTCGGTAATCGTTGCCGTCCAACTCGATCAGGGCGCCTTCGTTGAGAAAGGTCTTGCCCTCCAGGTTGCCGTTGAAGCCCTGCACCATTTCCTTTACTGCCCTGGTGGCATGACTATTCTCCACATCCTCCGCTGCCGTGCTGCTCTCCGCCTCCACACTGTCCGCTTTCAGGTGGCTCGAGGCCTTGCCATCCGTCATTGTGCCCAGAATGTTGCGCTGCTCGATCAGAATGTGGGATAACTGGTACATTTCCGACTCGAGATCTGTTAGGGGGTTTGCATAATACTATTAGTTTATATATTTCCATATTTAGGGGGCGTATCCTACGTGATATCTCCTTGGCAGTCTGGATGAACTCCATGTAGTTTTTCTTGCATGTTTGCTTGAGCGTTGCCGCTGTGGTTTCGTTGTAAGCCTCGATTTCTTTCTTTCGCTGCTGCAAATCGCTGCCGCCCACGCACTCCCGGGTCAGCTCTTTAGTATCTGGGATAAAATCAGATGAATCAATGGGTAAAAATGTTTAATAAATAGCCAAAACTTACATTTATCAACGCTAAAATTAAAATCGTCAAACTCCTTCATGATTGGAATCAGTGAGACCGCACAATCAAAAATTATTTTTGCCCCAACAATAAATACCAAAAACTACCATTTCAGTCTAACAAAATACCATGAAATTACCATTACAAAAAATCATAGAGAGGAATTTTAGGTGGTTATATTTTATTTAAAAATTTATTTATTTATTTAAATTATTTATTATCCGACATGATAACGATTGGACAGAGACTGTCATTCGCAGCGAAACTCGTTCTCAGAAGTCTTGTTTTTGAAGCATACACGTTTTCGCTGAAATGTTTGAAGACTGATATAAAGGTAACTTTTTTAAGAAATTTGAAATGTTTTAGCAATTTTATAAGATAACTATCATATATTAATTTAAGGCTTTTTAAATGAGTGCCTTGCCTTGCGAATTACTTAAAAAAATAAGTTCAATAATTTCCACCTGTTGTTATTGAAATGTAAAATTCAGCCCACACAGAAAGACCGCCGCAAACTGCGCCGGCCACTGCTTCTTCTTCTCCATTCCGCCAGTCGCCTGCAAGCGCGGACACGCCTTCGCCACCTTACAATCATACACCCTGCGACGACTTTGTTTTGGTTGATGAGTAATCTTTGGGTAACTCCGTCATTCCTTGTCCTCACTCGTCGTAATTAGATCAAACAGCTAAAGAAATCCAGAAAAATGGACTGGCTTTTCGGCAAGAAGATCAGCCCGGACGAGATGCTGCGCAAGAACCAGCGCGCGCTGAACAAGGCGATGCGGGATCTGGACCGCGAGCGGATGAAAATGGAGCAGCAGGAGAAGAAGATCATCGCCGACATCAAGAAGATGGCCAAGGAGGGGCAGATGGACGCCGTAAAGATCATGGCGAAGGATCTGGTGCGGACGCGCCGCTACGCCAAGAAGTTCATGCTGATGAAGGCCAACATCCAGGCGGTGTCCCTCAAGATCCAGACGCTCAAGTCGCAGAACACAATGGCACAGGCCATGAAGGGTGGGTGGATCCCCTGATTCGTTGCCCCACATACTGAACTCATTTCTTTGCAGGCGTGACTAAGGCCATGCAGAACATGAACCGCCAGCTGAATCTCCCGCAAATCCAGAAGATCCTGCAGGACTTCGAGAAGCAGTCAGAGATGATGGACATGAAGGAGGAGATGATCAACGATGCCATCGATGACGCCATGGAGGATGAGGGCGATGAGGAGGAAACGGATGCTGTGGTGTCTCAAGTGCTGGACGAATTGGGCTTGCAGCTGGGAGAACAGCTGGGCGATCTTCCCTCGGCTTCCGGATCTCTGTCCATAGCCGGCGGTGCTGGCGCCCAGAAGGCTCAGACTGCTGTGGCAGCTGGCGGAGTAGGTGGAGGAGGAGCAGGCGGCGGCGGCGGCGGGTCTGGAGGGGGCGGTGGAGCAGGTGCCGGGGCTGCGGGCGGCAGTGGCGCCTCCTCACCCATGTCCGATGCAGATGCGGATCTGCAGGCGCGCCTGGACAACCTGCGCAGGGACTAAGCTACTTCTAAGAACAACTTCCTGCCCACTTTTTATATAAGAGCCACCACCCCCCAGTTTGTATCTCCCCGAAAGCGAATGTTATATTAAACCGAAAATGCTTGCTTGCGTTCCATGCGTGTTCGAAAAATCGATGAGTAATTACCACTAACAATGCTGTAATGGGCCAGTGCTAGTTTTCGCTAATTTCTTGCAATATCAACCAAGATATGTTTTCCGATTAATTTAAAAGTTGTTAATCCTTCTGCTAAATCTCATTATTTCGATTAAAGAGTTGTGAACCCAAGACAGCCATTAAATTTTGAAAAAACCAGTTTAATTCTGAGATATTTGCTATATTTAACGTTTATAATATTTAGAAATGAACTTTGGAACCCTTTTTGGCTTTTACAAACATAGATACCTACTGGAAAAACTCTACACCTTTCACCGTAGTTGTGTATACTTTTTGGCATGTACATACATATTTTTTTCACAAAAAAAAAGGTAACTTTTTACTAGTAACAAGCGTATATATTGGAGGGGTACAAGAGAAAAATTAAGAGATAACACACTACACACACAGAACCGGAGGTACATAAATCAAGAAGCTAATTGACAGAAGTGGTCTAGAAACCGCTGGCCAAGAACAAACTTTCCACCTCGCCGAAAACATTTTCCGCATCTGGACTGGCATCGATCCGCTTCACCTGGCCGGCCGTCTCGAAGAACTTGATGATGGGCAGCGAGTCGTTGTTGTACGTCTGGATGCGCTTCTTCAGGCTCTCCATGTTGTCATCGGACCGCCCCGAACCGCTCTGACCCCGACCCAAGCATCGCTGGACGCACACATCCTCACCGCAGTCGAAGAACAAGACAAACTGCATGTCCACCTTGTCGGACATCTGGCGGTTCCAGCCGTCCAGGTTATCCTGATTCCGGGGGAAGCCGTCGATGAGGAAGCGCGACTTGCCCGACGCCTTCATGGCGTTCTCCAGCAGCGAACACGTGACTTCGACAGGAACGATTTTGCCGTCGCGGATATAGTTCTCTATCAGCATGCCAAACTCGGAGCCCTCGCGCGCACGCTCCTCTCGCAGCAGGTCTCCGGCGGACAAGTGGGTAAACTCGAAGCGGTCCACAATCTTCGAGCACTGCGTGCCCTTTCCGGCGCCAGGGCCGCCCAGAACGAACACAACCTTTGGCTTATCGACGCTGCTCATGATTCCGCGCTTGCAAGTCTGGCTGGAAGTGGAGGTGGTGGTTACGTGCCCGCTGCCCTTGGAATGTCGCAATAGCTGCTGCGTCAGCGTGAATCCTCTTGGCCCGCAATCGATGGATACTGTTATTCCTCTGGCCGCTTGTACTAAAGCCCGCCACATTGACTACTGGCTAATTGATTGCGTGGGATAAATTGGAATCGCGGAAAGCTGCGTGTAGTCAGTGTGGCCAGATACAAATTTTGCTTTCCCGCTAAAAAATCTCAAACAGTCGAGATTTCACCCTAAAAAATCCAATGGCGTTTCGCGGAGCTGGGCACACTTTTTAATTTTTAATCGATAAATATGACGTCATTTTTGCTCAAAAATCGATAAATTTATCGAAAACCGAAATTCCGTTTGGAGCATTTTAGTCGAGTCGCAAACCATTATATCGGGTTTCAACACCAACATGTCTATTTTACTTTTTACATGTAGAATGTTCATATAAATTTAGTAATTTACCGAAGTCCGATTTCAATTAAATTAAAACCGAGATTCGCAAATTATAATAGACAGCTATATTTCGAAATTTATAGAAATATGCGGAAAAACGGCGGAGTTATTATTTTATTTTCTATTTATTTTCCGATCGTTCTATGGCAGCTATATGATATGGTTGTTCGGTTTAAATAAATCAAAACCTTTGTTCTGAAATCATAAAAAATATCCATATCTCGAAATTTATTTATAAATATGTTGAAAAACAGAAAAGTTATAATTTTTGCAGCCTAATTTCAAACGCCACCTATCAGCAGTTAACAGTACTTTTTCAAATACACTGAGTACAAAAAGTTATTCGTTTAAACTCATTAATAGACCATGATGATAAGTTCCGCTTAAAACAAAACTATTAAAATAAGAGACAAAATAATTTGTTACTCTTTATAAAATGTAAATATTAAAAAAAATCCGGCCGTAAGCCACAGTGGCAATGGTCGAGTCTCTCCCTGCAGCCTAAGTTTATAATTTCTGTCTACAACCTACAATTAATAAAAAAATAAAAACAAAATGTATTTAAAAAAAAAACAAAAGAAAAAATTCAGATTTTTCCACGTAAACATTTATAACGAATATATGTATATTACATCAATATTAAAATAAAATATGAAAACACATTAAAATAATTACAAATAATATTAAAAGGATCCTTGGGCAAATTCAGAATTAATTATTTAATATCTTAAAAAAAAGAGACCTCCTTATGTACGAAAGCTTACCGATGACATCTGACAGTCATCGCAGGGCAACTATGGGAACTAAAGCGTTCAGGGTTGTCGCCAACATCATTCCCGGAACCCTACGTCATGATCAGCTGGGCTCTTGCTGCTCAGTGGCGCCGTCATTTCCGGTTTAACAAACAAATAAAAGCACTTCCCCAACACCGCTTCCACTTCCCACTTCCAGCTCATTCGGTATTCAAAAGCCAAGTCTATACACATTTTCTAAATACGAAAAGGTAGTTCAGTTAGTTGCTGTTTTCCTCTTTTTTGTTTAAAGTTTTCAGCAGCAGCTGATTGAACGTTGACCGCCCGAACACTAGACAACACACACTCCACAAAAGGCCGGAAACTTTCAATTCAGTAAAGAGTTTGTCGAGCCAGAAAGACACTCGTAAACCGGCCAGTCGAGAGTTTTTCCGCTGACCAGTTGCTAGGCATTTTTTTTGTCTATTTGGGAACAGCTTTCGGTTTCGGATTCGTTTTTGTTTTCTGTCAGTTGCATTTCAAGCTTCGAGCTTAGCGGTTGCAGTTTTTTATCTACAAACAAATCAAAAATCGTTGTAAATTAGCAAAAAATAAACGTTGTCATTCTCAGTAGTAAGTGCGTTGGATGTATAATTTTTAGCCACAGGAAAATCATTACAGTTTATGTGGAATATTTATTCTTAAACATATGAGGTTTTTTTTTAATTTTTGGGGCCAGAGGTTTTTATAAAGTTATTTAAAGTGAATTCCAAGAAAATTCTATGTTTAGCTCCAAACTTTTATATTATATTTTCATTATTCAGAATTAAATTGAACTTAAAATTGTTTTTACCTAAAAAATATATATCTTTCCAATAGTTAATAATTTTATTAGATAATCAAATCTACTTTATTTCTGGGAACAACTTTTTTGTTTAATCTAAAAACCAACCCATCGATCAAAAACATTTCTGTTTCGTCAATATTGTATATGTCATGGTTATCATTGATATTGTAGTTCTACTTATTTTCCCTTTTTTTTGGCGTCTAATTTTTTGTTGATATCAAAAACCCATCTAACCAATCGATCAACAAACGTTTTCTGTGTCGTCACGTTTCGATTTCAGTTTCGGTTTTGTTATGTTCTCGGTTTCGTTTGGATTTTGATTGGGATCCCAGCTTTCTAAATGCTAATAGAGGAACGATGAGCGTAAAAAGTGGGCGCGTCATCCACTTCCTGGATTAAACCGAACAAAGGGAAACGGGACGCGCTGTTAATTCTTAAATAGTTTTACTAAATTAAGGCGGTGTCTTGCATAACAAGTACCGACGACGATGACGATGAGGTTTAGGAGTAACGATCGATTGGCAGGGCCTCCCTCCTCCTATATAATATCATTCGCCAGCCCATTCTCAGACAGTAATCAAAGCTTGATGTTTGCTCATGGCGAATTATTTGTTTATATATTTGCATTGGTAAGCACACAACAATTATTATTTGCCAGCTTTTTATGGCCCCAAGACATTGTAGACATTAGTTGAGGAGTGAGATCGCACCTTTAGACGTCTTAAGGTCAGAGACTACCTTCAAAAGTTGCATTTCAAACTCATTTTCTCTGAAAATGTAATACAAAACGGTTGAGAATCTGTTGTGGAAAAGGGTATCACTGTGATTGATTGAGGTATTTCCCTTTAATGGGCACAAGTTTCACTTTTCTCAAAGAAAAGCCTCATCGTAAAGTGGCATAGTAATGGATATGGCCTGTGGCAATTGTCGGCGAGTCAGCGAGTGTCTTGGGGCAATTGAAAGGCTTGGCAGGCGATGAAAATGGGCGGCATTTAATCTAGCCCATGAGTCAGTTGAGCCACTCGATCGGTCAGTGGCTCACATACATCTTATATATCTTATATATATAAAGTGAACATGCGATTCAGCCGCCGCTCAGTTGCCGTTCATCGTTCGTAGCTTCAAGTACTCCCAGCTCCGGCTCCGCGTGAAAACCTAGAAAGAAAACAACTCAAATTGACCAACAATTGCTTGGAAATTGGTAAATTAAGCAGTTTAATAAGATGATAATACCTAAATGGGGGAGTAAACAGTTCTCTTGAAGTTAGCAAGTGTTTTTTTGGGTCAGCTAGTTAGCTCTTAACTATTATCTGTGAGCTAAGTCGCCTTGTGCTGTCCAACCCATAATTACTGGGTTTAAATCTCGGCTTGTTGTGATATTTAGTGCTGCGATTTTAAGTCAAGGTCGATCTTTCGCTTTAAACACGCCTCAGACTGGTCCCAGACCGGTTTGTGTTGGGCTGGTTATGTTTTGTTATCAAACCAGGCGAAGCCAAAGCTCTCCTCGACCCCTGTCTGGCCCCGGGCCCAAATTAGTTGACCAGCAATTAGCAACCTCTCGTTAAATTAGCCTCACTTCTCTTGCAATTAGCCAGATCATCACCGAGCACGCCATGAAGCTCAGCCCGAGTCTGCTTCTCATCTGCGCCGCCCTGCTGGGATGCTCAACGGCCACGGATGTCAGGCCCTGTCCGAAATGTAAGTGAGAAAAGTTATAAAGTTTACATGGCACGATCTAGAACAAGTCAAAGCGATCACGCACTGGACAGCAACAGGTTTTGGGAGTCAAAAAACAGCAAAGCCCTGCCAAGTACTCAAATTTAATGCTAAGAAAACTTCATTAAATGGTTTTCTATGTAATTTCCTGATTTTCTTAGTGATAAATTTAATTATTTACATTTTCAGCTGTTGGAAAAATTTAAACTAAATTGATTTCCTTACTTTTTATAAATTTAACACTGCGTATGCGTAATAACTAATTATATTATTTTTTACCTGTAACCAAAGTCCAACTAAATACATTTACAATGACTCTCATCAGGCCTTGTAATTGAAATTTACATAATGGTTATTATAATGACACTCACTTCTTGATGGACATGGAAATTATTTGTTAAATAATTTTTCCCAGACAACAAGGCGGATGAGTAATTACCTTTTAGGTAACATTTGTAATTATATAATGAATGGCTTTTGATTTGATTATTTAAATTATATTTTGCCTGATGCCTAATGAATATAAAGTTGCATTTAATTTGAATTAAGAATTGAAATCTTAAGACTCGTTTAAGATGAGAAAATACCAAAGGCTTGCTGTTATAACTTTTGAATTAAATTGCTGAATATTAATTCCAGCTTCGTGAGCTAGAAATGGAATTTAATAAAAAAAACCAGAACAAATCTCGTTCAGAATTCTTTATTATTTTTAATTCCTAATAATTTGTTTAACCTCCAAACCCAACTCTTCAAAATTCACAGCCAAATCGAAGGCTCTGAGTGCCAGCGAGGTGTCCATCTCGAACTGCCCGAAGAACAAGTGCATCCTCAAGCGCAACACAGAGGCCAGCATCCAGATGAAGCTCCGGCCAGAGCGTGACTTCCAAGAGCTGACCTCGGACATCCAGGGCATCATCCTAGACGTGCCTCTGCCCTTCCCCGGCTACTATGGCACCAGCGCCTGTCCCCACATCTACGACGAGGCGGGTGAGAAGAAGGTGGGCTGTCCCCTGAAGGCCGGCCAGGTGTATACCTACAAGAACAGCTTCAGGATCCTGCCCGTGTACCCCACCGTCAGCCTGGAGATCCACTGGGGACTCGGCGACAAGCAGGGCGATGCCGCCTGCTTCCAGATTCCCGCCAAGATCAAGGCCTAAGACGCAGGTGCACTCAATGTAGCTTTTATTAGTGGTAAATCTTAGGAGCTTAAGTAATAGGGATTAAGTACGGTTAAGTTAGGGCTCCCAGTTCTCCGAGAGCGCGCGCGCGATCTGGTGGCCAATATTGCGGCATCCAGCCAGTGACGCAATATGGCCAGAGGACTCCACCAGAACCCGCTCGGAAGGTCTAATAAAAAAGCACCACAACGAACTCTACGAAACGCCTCCGTGTACTTTCCGCCGTGTGCTTGCTCTAATTGTTTTTTAATTTAATTTTTAACTGATGCCCGGCATGCAATGATCTCGTGGGTATGGGATCGTGATAAATATCTTTTCGATTTTTAGCGATGGCGTTCTAGGGAGTTCTTCACTTCTTGAGCTCGTACACCGGCTGCTCCTCGTTCTCGGCGGGCTCCATTTGGGCCAGAGCCAAGTCCTGGTTCTGCAGCGCCTGCTGCAGCTTCCGCCAGCTCTCGGCGGCGGCATCGAATCCCCGCTGGGAGCCTCTGCCACGACCCAGGAGCTGCTGTTGCTGCTGTTCCTGCTGCTGTAGCAGCTTAAGTTGGTAGCGATGCTGCCTGAGCAGCTGGGTCCACTTCAGGCCGTTGCCGTTCCGGTTGCGCTCTTCCGCTTCACGACGGACTTGCAGAACAGTGGTAGGAGGAGCTGCTGCCAGGGGTCCGCTGTTGGTGTTGTCCTCATCGTTGTCCTCGGGATTCTGATTGTTCTGGTTGTTGGTGTAAAGCTGCTCGGCCAGGGCATCAATGGCATAGGAGTTGGGTCCAGGACGCTGAAGG
This sequence comes from Drosophila trapezifrons, assembly GCA_018874455.1. Lineage (NCBI taxonomy): Eukaryota > Metazoa > Arthropoda > Insecta > Diptera > Drosophilidae > Drosophila > Drosophila trapezifrons. The sequence goes on from JAEIIF010054669.1 coordinate 14,439, forward strand.
AGGAAGGTTGAATTCAGGTTGAAATATAAAAGAAAAGTATGCCTATTTGGTTGAAGTATTTTAAGAACACTCTCCTGGAAAGTAACCCACGCTTTGTGCTAAATTAAGGATGAATATGGAAGAGAGGACCTCTCTTCCCACGCTTACCTGCTTAGCATCCACTACCGCCGTGCCTCCGGATCTCTTGCCATGAGCTGCAAATAAATACAAAGCACACGTGAGCTCCAATGATGAACTACTGCCATATTAGGACCTAACCGGCGGGCACTTACCTCCCCAACACGAATGTCCGTACTCCAGGCAGGAACCTGCAAGTAGGCAACACATTTTTTCCAATTTAGAATAAATCATCATCAACTGCCAAGTCGCTAAGACACGGCGTGTAAATTCCGCCAGAAAACGAGCCCTAGGGCCTGAACCCCCCGGTGAGTCTAGGCCAAAAGGCTTTAAAGTTTCTCCTTGGTAAGTCAGTTTCCTTGGACTGCCTTCCTGCTGCTGTGGAGACTGCTACTCTGGCCTGATGCCGCACACAAAACCCGATGTTTATTGTGTGCTCGGGCTGCTAATGTCGCGACCCGTGATAAATGCGACCATTATGGAACTCATACGCCAAGTCGGAGTGGGTTGAGTAATGCACTTGGCTCGGGAAGATGCAGGAGGAGGAGGTGGAGGAGCAGTCACGACAGGACCAACCTGTGGCTGTGCATAACACACAGCTTACACAACGTCCTCGATGCCACTCCGTGCATTGTGTGCCCAAAAAAAGAAGAAAAGAGGGAAGGTGGCAACGCAGAACTAATCACACAAATGGACGGCAACGCATCATCAGGACGGGGACAAGGACGAGACCTCAGCTGGGACTGGACTCCTGGAAACGGATGCGAAATGTCAGTCGGGTTAAGATCTGCGACAAAGAGCAGGAGTTATGGCAAGAGTGAATGGCAACAAGTTCCATGACGCAGATGGCCCAGAAAGGGCGCCGGAGTGGGTGGCGTTTGCATAAGCTCAGATAAATATAAATAACTAACGTTTATATCCAGGCCAGACGACGACTCCATCAGCGCCTGTTGCTACACTGCTGGCCATATATCAAACCCGTAATCATTTGTCAATTACTTAAACCGTGGATTAATTGTTGCCGACCAGCCTGGCAGCCTGGCAGCCGTGGACAGCGAATGGAACCCATACATGTCGACAGCCATGGCGGGCATGGCCATCAGAGATAGCGATTCCCCATACTCGAAGGGCTGTCATTAAGCAAAGTCCTTGTTTAACGGCCTTCGCGGGAATCCTTCGACAGCGATGCCTAATTAAGTTGGCCATTGCAGTTTAATGGCCACATCCTTGATCTTGGCCAGCTTTGGACTGGCCTGGCCGCTTCGGAGTAATGCGAATAATGCGAGTAATGCCTTTTTTTAATGGCCCCACCTCTCATAGTGCTGCGTAATTTGTCTGGAAACCCCATTTAATGGGCCATTCTACCTGTGACGGGTCAGTATCTCTGAGTATCTGCTGCTATCTCGGACTCTTGTTTGGGTTTTGTTTCGGTTTCCGTTTCGGTTTCCGTTTCGGGGATTCCCCAGTCAGCACAGACAATTGCTAAAATTATCATGAAATGTGTGATTCGGTGTCTCGGTTATTGTTTAGTGCGCCACTTAGCACAATAATTATTATTTAAATAGTAAAGTCATTGGACATTAAGTAGCAGCTTGGCAAAAGTCGTTTCAAGGGCAAAGGTGATATAATAATTTATCTTAAGAAATTCTTAATTAGGATATGCACATTTTTTGAATATAGAATAAAATAACAGGGATTGTTTATGTTGAGGCTTCGAGCTTTTTCTAAGCCCATTTAATTCCACTTTGATCACAAAGTAAAGTTCAGCAAAAAATACGCTTTAAATTCCACA